>CAXIWS010000776.1:0-80250 GCA_964036195.1 Sphaerolaimus hirsutus | reverse complement strand
CATCTAAAACAATCTCATGTTATCTAAAGTATTTAAATATCTAGCTCATTCTAGCTATCGGAATAGCTTTAAGGATGTCATGTTTCAAATTCTCAAAATCCATCGAAATTTTCATGTTAGTTATGTTCTGTTGAATACACTTTTGACACACGTTCAATGAGTTTAAATTTTGTGCTTTCATGCATATTTGAAAAAAATTGAGGATTACACTTACATTTAGATTCAAAAGCAAACAAAATATAGACAAATGTCTGTTTCAAGTCAAAATAACTTGTGCACAACACCTGTGACTTGTGCACTATTCGTATTTCCTATAGTATAAATAGATCCGTGCAAGTAAAAGTGCGCTGCAAAATGCGCAGTGCACTGGGAGAGGTGTAAATTTGATACTTTGTAGAACGAAAACTTAAAATTATATTTTGTAATGATAATCATGTTATAAAATAATTTGTTGCGACATTTGTTGTACTAAAGCAACACGCGTTGTATAAAAGCGACATCCGTTGTAAAAAACCATCTTTTGTCCTAATGAGCACCTTTGTTGTATAAAAACTACTGTTGTACTAATGCACTTTTGTCCTAATGATGCACACTCCTTTGTCAGTGCACTGCACAAGTCGCAGCGCAGTCCTGCGTGCATGAATGTGCACCATACACAATGTGACTAGTGCACCAGTCATATGACTTGCGCACAAGTTTTTTTAAATTGAAACTAACAAAAATATATCCATGCAGATAGGAGTGCACTGCGACATTACCGCAAATAACCAATAAACGTATCATTAAAATGATAGCAAACCTGAAAATTCAGCTGCAGAAAGCACAGGATCCTGTTGCCCTCGTTTGTCGATTACCACGAAATGGGTAGTGAATTGAGTAACAATTTTTTTCCTGTGAAATGAGTGAATTTGTGCAGACTACATTTGTGTAAATTAATGTAGACGAAAAGGAAACGAATGTACGCAAAATATGAAAAACTCACAATTGTAACTACTTATTGAACATTAACATATTTACATTGACCCATGGTGCGCATACACTGTACAAATATTCAGAAAATGGAATGTCATAAAGATATTCATTCGCAACACTATACTATGCACACAATGAATTATTCCCCAGTCAAAATAAAGGAATCAGAGTTCAAAAATGCATCAGAGATGCATCCATGCAAATGGCTGTGCACTGCTACATGCGCAGTGCACTGAGACAGGTATAAAATTTATTGCGCATGTCGCAGCGCACTCCCATTTGTATGGATACACTGTACAAACAATATGACTTGTGCACAAAACTTGCGACTTGTGCACGAGTATAATGCACTTACATATACTTTGACATAACATTTTGGCATGAGTGCACAGAAACATTGCAGTACATTGAGACAGTTACAAAATTTAATAAGAAGAGAAATTTTTTCAAAAGATAAATATAAGTAAATACACTGACATAAAGATTCGGGCACGAGACATGCAACTTGTGCACTAGTCAAATTTTTATTAATTAGACACATGCCAAAAATTATTATTACAGTGCTACCAAATTATTTAAAAGCGCTTAAAATGGACACCTACCTCAGTGCAATGCACAAGTCGGAGCGCACTTCTATTCGCATGGATGTATTTTTGACATGTTTTTCCGATGTTTTTTGTGCTTCAAGTCCAAACGACTTTTGCACGTGTCATATTTCCTAAAATATGCATCCATGCAAATAGAAGTGCGCTGCAACATGCGCAGTGCACTGGGACAACTATATCGATTTAAACACACTTTTTCTCATGCTCGAATTGAAAATAACTTGTGCAGAACACATGTGACTTGTGCGCGAGTCATATAAATCTGATGTAAATTTCGTGCTGTCGTGAACACAAATATTTCATTGTTTTACATTCGATGGAGAAATGAAGCAACTTTTGCATGTCATAAACCGATAACTTTACGATCCTACAGTAAATCAAATTCAGGGTCGTAAAAGTATAGCATGTCAATAACAAATTTGGACCCGCGCAGCAATGACCAGACGCGATATGTACTTGCAGCTAAATATGAAGTTGTCATAAATCATTGCCTTTGGCGGCGCTTTTTGTGAAATCGATCAAAAGAATTTCCGCTGTGGTTTATTACACTGTGCTGTGCTGTGCATTGTGGGAATTTCCTTTATTACACAAGTGCGATTGTAATGGCGGCATTGTCTTTGATATTTTATATAAGTTGCACTCGTAAGAAATTCGGATCATTTGTTTGATCATTCCACTGTCACTTGATCTTTTTCAAAGTGACGAATGCACGCTGGCCATGCGGGTTACCTACAATAAAAATCAGTCATAATTGCGATTGCTCAAATGCTTAATCTCTTGCCTGTGGTGCAGTAAAAGATGATTATCTCTGCATGACATTCCAGAATTTCTCCTCATTATGGAATCAGTCATATTTGCGATTGCTGAAATGCCTTAATCTTTTGCCTGTGGTGCAGTAAAAGATGATTATCTCTGCATGACATTACAGAATTTCTCCTCATTATGGAATCAGTCATAATTGCGATTGCTACAATGCCTTAATCTCTTGCCTGTGGTGCAGTAAAAGATGATTATCTCTGCATGACATTCCAGTATTTCATTTTATTTGATGGATCATGGACATTATTTTTTTGTAGCCTTAGGCAACCACTTTGAGTTTTTCCTGACATAAAAGGAACGTTCATTTTTTTCAGCTACCATTTGCGATCAAATTGTATATGAATTGATTTGAAATGTAAAAAAAGCAATGTGAATTTTGTATTTACATTGATACATAACTGCTTCATTTACATACGTCAGTGCATGCACTAAAATTCACCCGTATCAAATGTACACCCGTCTCAGTGCACTGCACAAGCCTGAGTGCACTCCTATCTGCATGGATATATTTTTGACAGCTTTTTGCGTGATGTCTACTGCTTCAAGTCAAAGTGACTGGTGCACGACACATGCGACTTGTGCACAAATCAAATTTCCCACAATATACATCCGTGCAAATAGGACTGCACTGCGACATGCGCAATGCACTGACAAAGGTGGTTGCACTAGATTCCCATGCAAATTAATCTTACATTTGTCTCAGTGTACTCGCGATTGCATTTATATGCATTATAGAATATGTACTTATGCGCAATTTTTTTCTACTTAAACAATAGACAAATTATCTTTGAAGGGAATAGTTATGTAGGTCAATGCACATGTTTACACTTACGTTTGCACTAAATTTCACTTTGTATCAAATTTACACCTGTCCCAGTGCACTGCGCATGTTGCAGCGCACTTCTACTTGCATGGATCTATTTATACTATAGGAAATACGAATAGTGCACAAGTCACAGGTGTTGTGCACAAGTCATTTTGACTTGAAACAGACATTTGTGTATATTTTGTTTGCTTTTGAATCTAAATGTAATCTTTTGCCTGTGGTGCAGTAAAAGATGATTATCTCTGCATGACATTCCAGTATTTCATTTTATTTGATGGATCATGGACATTATTTTTTTGTAGCCTTAGGCAACCACTTTGAGTTTTTCCTGACATAAAAGGAACGTTCATTTTTTTCAGCTACCATTTGCGATCAAATTGTATATATTTTTTCGACGCACGACAGCTTCGACAAAAACGATGGGCATCATTTTTTCCGGCGCTATGTGGGCAACCATCTTCTTTTCCCTGTATGCCGGCATTGGTCAGTTCAATTTTTTTATGGTGAATATTTATCTTTATAATTGAGCATACCGTATTTCCTCGAAATACCCCCCGGGGGGTGATTGTTTCATAGTGGTCCCGAGAGGGGGGGGGGGTTAAACGAGGGGGGGTATTTCGAGGGGGGGTTATTGTTTCACAAGAAAATTTTTGAAAACCGAGTACGAAATTGTCGTCTGAAACGTACGCAGACGTCGAAAAATGCAACAAAAACCGCAATTTAAAAGGTTCTGTAGACTAATATTAGTATGTAGATGGTATGTACACTGTTCTAACGTGACACCGACAGTGTTTTAACGTGTGTTCTGCAGTACACTGAACACAAACTACAGTTATTGTCATGTACGTTCCCTTTACACTCAATTTGGGGGGGGGGGGTATTTCGAGGGGGGGGTGATTGTTTCATAGTGGTCTCGAGAGGGGGGGGTCAAACGAGGGGGGGGGGGTATTTCGAGGAAATACGGTAAGCTGTGCCTTCATCGAGTACTTTTGCACATGAAATTTATTGTTGTCAACCAACTTTGTATTTAGACCTATTCTTTAGTGAACAAGATGTTTTGCACAAGATATTTGAATGAATGTATTCATAATGAGTAATTCTAATTACATTGCGCAGCTCCATTGCTCAAATCGGACGCCCCCGCCCCCGCCCCCGCCCCATCTGTACCACGCAACGTCACCGATGACGCCAGTCGATCCCGCAGGGCGCTGGTCAATGTTACAGACCAAATTTTGGACAATGACGGTCAGTTACACTACATAAAATGCGTAATTTGTTCATTAATTAATTACATTTCCTTCATTAACACTTCATTTTTCCGTATAATTGTGTAACACCTTTAAGACATTTTTAAACATGTAAATATTTACGATGTTTTATACAAAATATGACTAGTGCACAAGTATTATGTGTTGTGCACAAGTTATTTTTACTTGAAGCTGAAAAATATGTAAATTTGTTTTGCTTTTGAATTTAAACGTAAGTAAAATCCAAACTTTTGTCAAAAATGATGAGTTTAGAATGCAATCCTTACGTATCAATTAAAATACAATTTTGCAATGTCTTTTCCGTTTCGAGTCAAAATGACTTGTGCACAACACATTCGACTTGTGCAAGAGTAATATTTTCTATAATATAATGCATGCAAATAGAAGTTAATACACTGTCACATACGCATCAGTCCAGTCTCATTTCGAACTGCAGGTGCACTGCGTGTGCAGCGTTCCCATAACAACAACGACGGGATGGAAGACGCTATGGGTGAACAGAATGACACGAAGCCATGTCGCACTAACCTGTGCAAGCTGTACACCAAGCTGTTCACCACGATTGGCGAAATGGACACCGTCACTATTGAGGATGTTGTGAGTTCGCTTTTTTATAACTTCCAGTCATGTGCGTGCGTGCGTGTGTGCGTGTCTGTGCGTGTGTGTGTCTGTGCGTGTGTGTGTCTGTGCGTGTGTGTGTCTGTGCGTGTGTGTGTCTGCGTGTGTGTGCGTATGCGTGTGCGTGTGCGTGTGCGTGTGCGTGTGCGTGTGCGTGTGCGTGTGCGTGTGCGTGTGCGTGTGCGTGTGCGTGTGCGTGTGCGTGTGCGTGTGCGTGTGTGTAATGATTAATTCAATGCTATTTCCCAAAAAGTTCAATCACACTCTGTTCATTCTCCCAGAATCCGTCGTCCAGACACATTGCCGCCACGGATGTACTGCTGGTGGTCCAAGTGACAATCATCGTTTTTGTAATTGTTTCCGCTTTAATTTTTCTAATTAACAAGAAGAAAGCGGCTCATGTTCCAAATATTGTTCAACATGTGTAAATACCTCGTTCCTCGTTATTTTGCCCATTATTTTGACCGTATATTTTGCGCAGTTGGTGAAAATGACTTATATTGACATTAGCAGAAATCAGAAATTGACATCAGAAAAATTAGCTGGGCATTAGTCACCTCCAACGAGGTGTCCGATCTGAGCGACGGGGACGCTCCCAGCGTGTCAGATCATGTACAGATTGCATGGACGTGTTTCTGTTATTGATCTCCTCGGCTTCAAGTCAAAGCGATTGATGTTGATTATGGAAAATTGACTTCTGCACTAGTAACATGTGTTGTGCACAAGTCTCTTTGACTTGAAATATGAAAAATGTTTTCAAAAAGGTGTAAGACGTTCACCAATGTCCTACTAATTAATTTTCTAATGTTTGTTAATTTTATGTCTATTTTATTACTTATATTGACAAATAAAATTAAAAATTGTTTAAATAATTACTCCCTGATTCTAACAACAAAGATTGAAATTGTATAAAATTAGTATATTTAAACACGCCATATATTCAAGTACTGATAAATTTATTTATGTATATAAATATGATAATTTATTTATTTATTTATTTATTCATACGCCAGCTTTGAACTGAGGTAAACAATAAATTCCATTTAAATAGTTCAATATAAGCATAATAGTAACATGAACATGTCAATGAGAACATGCTGCAGTGCACTCATATTTGCACGGATTTATATTATAGGAAATACAACTAGTGCACAAGTATCATGTGTCGTGCACAAGTTGTTTTGACTTGAAGCAGACAAATAATGTAGTAATACATGATAGTCATTGATGGAATGAAGAAAAATTAGCTGGGCATTAGTCACCTCCAACGAGGTGTCCGATATGAGCGACGGGGACGCTCCCAGCGTGTCAGATCATGTACAGATTGCATGGACGTGTTTCTGTTATTGATCTCCTCGGCTTCAAGTCAAAGCGACTTGTGCACGACACACGTGACTTGTGCACTAGTCTAATTGTTGACAAAATGATTTAATTTGATTGATTTGAACAAAAACGTATCACCTCTGCTTCAAGTCATGGCGACTTGTGCACGACACACGTGACTTGTGCACTAGTCTAATTGTTGACAAAATGATTTAATTTGATTGATTCGAACAAAAACGTATCACCTCTGCTTCAAGTCAAAGCGATTGATGTTGATTATGGAAAATTGACTTCTGCACTAGTAACATGTGTTGTGCACAAGTCTCTTTGACTTGAAATATGAAAAATGTTTTCAAAAAGGTGTAAAACGTTCACCAATGTCCTACTAATTAATTCTCTAATGTTTGTTTATTTTATGTCTATTTGAATTAGAAATGTGTCACCTGTACTTCCAATAAACACTTCACACATTCCAGTTGCAACACAAATTTATACTTGCACAATCCGCATTTGATGCAGTCAATAATTCTCTGCACCAAATGTCCCCAATCACTACATCTGCTTATTTCACATTGCTACAATTGACTGCATATATTCATCGATAAATGCATCGAGTGAGTAATTAAAGTGGGTTGGGTGCGCTGGAACACTTATCGATTGCTCTATTTATATATGCAAGTGCATTTTAAGTACAACGTGTGTTCTATTTCCAGTTCACACGCATTAATCTGCTTAATTTACGTAACTTGCTACTTAGTGGTTTACATTTGCAAATTTATTCATTTGCGGCACCTAAGTGTGTTACATTCAACGATTCCTGAACTTGTACTTATGTTTTCATCTATTTATGACCTCTTTTTTGCATTTCTATCAGTAGCCAAATCGAACTTGAGATGCGCGATATAAGCTACTAGTGCACAACATAATGTCTCTTTAATTACACCCCTAAGTTTGCCGATGCGCAACACACTTCAATGGCGGACCGGAAAATTTCATTTAATTACAGTTCCGGTACTCCGGTCTGATAGTCACGTGGACTTGTGCACAAGTGCATTTTGCTTTGTTTATACCACAAAATAATAGCTCCACAAGTCATGTTTACTTGTGCACAAGTATATTTTGCTTTGTATACGAAACAAAAAAGCTGTCTCCGCAAATGCAGTTACTTGTGCACAAGTGATATTCTTACAAGTGTAATTGTGCGCGAGCAAAAGTCCATTTACTTGTGCACAAGTTGAATTAGCCCGGTGTCATAACTATTGACACAGATGACCTGGGAATGTGATTTTTTGCATGCGATATCAGGAAGTGTTTTCAAATTCGCATGGCAAATTGAAGCGCGATCGCACAACATTTAAAAAAATTTTATATTATGAGACAATATAGTGTTATGCGATAGACAGTCATTTGCGGACATTTTTGCCATTTTGTCTATTTCGAGTTCTAAGCGGATCCATAATCAGTGAGTCGTGCTTTATAAGGAACACACCATTTAACATCGATATAACACGTTTGAAATCTGCGCGACACACCAACTCCTGCAGTAGAACATGTATCAGACCGGTTGTCCATTGTCATCCATTGTTCTGCCATTGTCTGAGAGTTGTTTACGATTATCGAAAAGGTATAATCCATTTAAATTTGACATTCCACATGACTTCTTTGGCTCTCGCAGTCAAGCGCTTGCTGAAAATCATCATTTTTCCTTCGGCTGCTCGCAGCTGACGCCAACACGCGCCGGAGTGATCTGTTTCGGGGGGGGGGGGTGTTAAGATATCAATAATGGTACTGGCGGCCAAACACAAACAGCTAGCCATTGTGTTTTGTTCTGCGCCCTTTGTGTTTGCCGCACCCCGTGTGCCGTATGTGCACACCCCCGTCACGCTCACTAATCCCCCGCTCGCTGCGCACATACGCCTGATACGCACAGAACCCCGTTACGCACAGAAACCCGCTACGCACAGAGCCCGCTACGCACACAGCACCAGTTGTGTGCGTAACGGGCGTCTGTGCGTGGCGAGTTTTGATCCTGTGCGTAACGGGCGCATGTGCGTAACGAGTTTCTGTGCGTAATGAGTCTGTCCCATTTTTTCCATAAAAAATTTACACCCTAAACTGGGCCGCGCACTTAACCTAACAATGAAATCCTCCAAGTCCTTCAAGTTAACAATAAAACCCTCAAATGAACAATAAATGTTTTTCTCATGATATTAGATTGGTCTTACTAGGGTTGGAAACAACCAATTCTTTAAACGCCTTGATAAAAAAATCAGTTAAAATGTTTTTTTGATTTTTTAAATTTAAATAAGTTTTTTTTAAATCGTCCAAAATCGGGGTATAGAGAAAAATGTGTATGACTGTCAGACAATGTATTGTTATGCCTATTGTGGTCATATTATGACTGTGGAGTCATGGGATAGCATTATAAGCAGTGATTTCTTTCAAAAATATCCATTTTATGTTGACTTATTACATAAGTGGTGTTTTGTCGAATGTTTGTGACCAAGTGAAGTTCAGCATGGAATAGTGCTTAAATAAGGCTGTAAGAGAAGGCTAATACAGTGATGTTACGCACAGTAGAAGTATTTATGCACTTTGGCTGGATACTATATACTACACTAGCATATCACGGCTTGTAATTACAGGGTAACATGAATAAATGGAAGCTTTTACACTAAAATGCCCCAAAACCCATGCCCCCCGGGGGGTCAAAATCTAGGTATCCCGACCGCAACCGTACGATGCGCAGGTGTATTCGTGCCGTGCAGCCAATACAAGGATTGCGAAACCTACACCGCACCGCTAGAGTGGGCTTGCTGCATGCGGCAAATTGATAAAAACTTCAAACACTCATACAACGGGTTTGTTAGAGATAAAACAGGTCAGAGCCGGAACATTCATAAATGCAAAACGAACTTCGTGTGTAGCAGGGGTTTCGTAGATTTGTACCCCGGCGGGGATTAATATACCGTATTACCTCGAAATACCCCCAGGGGGTTTATTTTTTCGTCAGCAAAATTTGAGGGGGGGATAATTCGAGGGGGGGGGGTTTATTCGAGGGGGGGGGTCTATTATTTCGCCAGAAATTTTCGGAAATTCCCCATACTCGGACGTAGAAAAATCGAACAATCACATAGATGTAAATATATGTCTTCATAGGTATATATAACTGTATATACACATAAACCCTTCCCTAACGTCACTCAATCTTCAGTTTTAACGTGTGTTCTGCATTGTACAGATCACAAACTGCGGTGTTTGTCATGTACGTTCTCTTCACACTCAATGTTAGGGGGGGTATTTCGAGGGGGGGTTTATTATTTCCTCAGCCGAATTTTAGGGGGGGGGGGTATTTCGAGGGGGGGTTAATTCAAGGGGGGGGGATAATTCGAGGTAATACGGTAAATAGGTTATAGAATGTATTTAAATCGCTACTCCATAGCAATAGGCGGCTGATAACTTTTCTGGGGGGGGGGGGGGTGGGGGGTCCGCGGGGTCCAATATTTAGACCTTCCCAAGGTGTAGATGGAATTAAAGAGAGAAAAATCACAAAAAATAGGTGACAATGACCAACAATTTGTATTTTCACCAAAGAGCACATATTTTGCCAATAACATTTGAAAATAGGCAATTGGGCACCAGTGACTTTGACAGTGAAAATGGGTAAAAGTTATGAAAATTAGCGATTTTGTGCAAAACTTTATCATTGGTCATTTCTATCCACGAAAAACACGCAGAAGGGGTTCAACCTGTGACCAACGATGGCAAAAACACACATATTAAATATGGAAACTCATTGAGTTTTCGTGTTTTTGTTTAACACAGAAACACGGAAACTCAACAATTTTGAAAAACACGGAAACTCAAATGAGTTCTTTTTTGGAGGACACGGAAACACGGAAACACATAAAATATGGAAATGTTTTTTTTGAGTTTTTTTTATCCAAGCAATTGGAGGCACAAGATTTGAACTGAATAATGTAAGGTATGAATACATAAGGTATGCATGTATGTATAGTGTGTTAATATGTACATAGGTTAGGTAGTATCCAGGTTTAATGATGAAATAAGTATCCAAAGAAATAATGGTGTCCGCATCTCCTGGTGGTTTCGACAATATTAGGGACTGTGATCGAAGTGTTGAGGAGTGTCCACCAGGGGGCAGTCCCAAGCCCTGTAAAGTGTAAAGTAAAGTATCAAATGTAAAGTCAAATGCAAAGTAAAGTGTCAATCAAAACAAAAAATAAAAGATTTTATGACTGAACATTGCATGACAATTGACAGTTTACTTTGCATTTGACTTTACATTTGACACTTTACTTTGCATTTGACTTTACATTTGACACTTTAACTTACACTTTACAGCGCTTGGGACTGGCACCAGGGTCTGCTAGATCACACAATTGAGCTGAGGGCTCCCAACCTCCCAGGCTGTCAAAAGTTGTGGTCACCCATTTGGAACTACCTCCATGAAAATTTTCCAATACACAACAGAACGTATGCAAAACCAATATTTGATAAGAAAACCACTGTTTCAACAGTAAAATGCTGTAAAATGCAACTTTTTGTAAAACAACTCGAGTTTTTACTAAAAAACTTGAGTTTTTAGTAAAAAACCCTGAGTTTTTAATAAAAAACTTGAATTTTGACAGAAAAACTTGAGGTTTTACTAAAAAACTTGAGTTTTAACTAAAAAACTTGAGTTTTTATTAATTTATTTACAGAAAAAAACTGAAGTTTTTTAAAAAACACAGAAACTCAAGTTTTTTTTGTGAAAAAAACTCAAAACACAGATATTCATTTTTGAAAAACTCAAAATACAGAAAGTGTTTTTATTTTGAGAACTCACCCATCGTTGCCTGTGACATGAAAATCGGTGCATGCATTTCGGAACGCTGGGAACTGAAGCAACTACGCTGGACATTTTCACAACTAAAGAGTACAATGGGCCAGAAAAAATGCGCTGACGTATGCCCCTGCTGCGAGAAGTGCCCCAAGTATAAGAATCGTCGCGAATGAAAATCTAAATGAGGCGTCTAATTCTAAAAGTCGACAAGTCCACAAAATGTGATTTTGAGTAAATCGCATTTTAAGTTTCAAACCCAATTCCAGGCCCGTGGTGCGTGTCCAATTTGACTCTCTCATGCTTTTCATTAAGTTCCATATGTTGACAATAAAGTGTCAAATTTTCAGCCCCAAATCTCAACGTATATGTGAAAAATGGGGTGTCCATAAAATTCCATTCGGTCAGAGCAAAACTGTTTTTGGGAGGGAAATGGACTTGTCGCCTTCTTGCACGCGAGGACATTTTTGTTCCCGCCCGCGTTGCGCCTCCCTTATGGGAATTTTATGCGCTTCTCGACTTTGAATTGGCAAAAGCGAAGTAAAAAAATAAAAAGTAATTTCTCTTAGCCTTTGCCATTTTACTTCTCAATTCACCTAGCATTTGCCATTTCACTTCTCACTTCTCAATTTGCGAAACTGGCCCCAGGACGATGATGGAAGTCTAAAATGAAAAAAATTAGGCCGGCAGCGCATGTCGTAATTAAACGTTTGTCTAATTAATTGTAAGTCTAACTTTGTCAGATGCCTTTTTGCAAAATATTTGTAAAAAAATCAATATGGTGACAATGATAAGTGTGATTGGATACTAACTACCGTATGACCTCGAATTATCCCCCCCCCTTGAATTAACCCCCCTCCCCCCCTCGAATTAACCTCCCCTCAAAATGGGCTGGGGAAATAATAAACCCCCCCCTCGAAATGGGCTGGGGAAATAATAAAACCCCCCCTCGAAATACGTCATGTACATGATAAATACGTCATGTACGCAATGTACATGATGTATATTAAACTCGGCAGACATGAAAGGAATCAGTGATTCGGCCCTTACGTACCAATTTTAAATTTCGTTAAAATTGTTAAGTTAATTTTGAATTTGAATGAATGCATTCCAATCGATTCATGGTAAATCTTATTCAATCCGACGTTTTATGCGAGAACAGGATAAACTGAACACGCATATTGTCATATGAAAGCAGATAACAAGGTATTTTATTGTAACAGCCCGGACAAATTCCAACAAAAAAGTACGTATGTGTGCGTGCGATAGAACAAGGGAAGAACGACCCTGTACACTGTACACCACTAGCTAAATCTGGATCGTTTTGAAAATCTAAAAATTGCTCTGAATAACATAAAATGCTCACTATGTTCGTAATAATAAGAAATTATCGTATATTTATCAAGTGTAGATCTTAAATTCAAATTTCGACGGTGACGTTCACTTATCTAATTGAAAAATTTGTTGATGGTCATCCCTACGCATGAAATACGAGTGTCAATAACAATGAAATTGGGTTAGAATGGCACTTGTACAAAAATTCGTTAGACCATTGACTCGCATAACGTCTGCCGAGTTTACTGTTAATTTGCATTGCAGCTACACAAAGAGTAGTTTGTGTAGCTATCTACGTTTTTATGTCCAAATATATCCTGTTTGGACACATTTATTACCTATTTTGGGTACGCAAATGCCTACTATTTACTACGATCCTTACAAAAATTTCTGACGAAATGATAAAAAAAACCCTCGAATAAACCCCCCCTCGAATTAACCCGCCTCAAATTTTGCTGGCGAAATAATAAACCCCCATGAGGGTATTTCGAGGTAATACAGTATTTGGATTTACAGACTCCTGTTGTGACGCTGTGTCAACATATATATTTAGGTATATCAGACAAGTGGCAATACTCTGTGATGTTATATATGACTATATAATGGCTGTGGAGCGATGGGATAGCATTATAATTTGTGTCAAAAATGTCAATTTTTTGTCGACATGTTCGTATAATGTCTTGTAGTCGAATGTTCTCAACTTCAAGTGAAGTTTTGCACAGAGTAGTGATCAAACAAGGTTATAAAAGGAGGTTGTAACTTTGGGAGTGATGTTACACACTGTGGTGGTATACTCCGGTTACTTTACACCCTGCACGCGTGGTTCCCGCTGGAAGTGTGCCAACGATGGTTCATGCGTCCGAGTTTCATAAAAAGATAACAAAATTGATTGTTGTTATGTTTTTCATTAACATATTCACATTGATGAATTTTTTTCATATTTTTACGGAAATCGCATGATTGAATAATCATTGGCACGCTTCCAACACGAGACATAAATCAGTGCGAGGGCAGAGTATCACGTACGCCGAGTATACATGGAAGCACATTACCTGAATATTATATACTACAGCCACATATGACGGCTTATTTACCATTCCCGGAAACCTTCCCTCCGTGGACATCTTACCTTCCCGCGGGCATCATACCTCCGGAAGGTAAGATGTCCATGGAGGGAAGAATACCTGGAATCCTTCAAGGTATACCGAGTATATTCAGCACAAAATGTCGGGTATTCATTTCAGCCAACTTTCATAAAGCGATCATAAACTGTAATTGTGAAGCACCCCATGGATGATGATGGTAATGGTACACTGCTTGATTGTTCTGGCCGCAGAACTTCCCGAAAAATGACATCACCCTCTGAAACCTCAGAATTCACTGGATTTTCACTTAACACCTATTTTACTATTCAAATTTTATCTCGCGTTTTCCAAAGTTGCTAAAACATATTTGTTTTCTAAAAATATGTATACTCAAGTTTACGGAGTTTACTGAGTAATTATGTTCACATTTGCCTGAAAAAGTACCTGTACTCACTTTCACATATACTTCATGAAACTACTCAAGTACAGAAGATGTATTTCAAACTGACTTTTATGTAAGCTTTTCAAGACATATAAGGGAAAAAATAGCCAATTATGGTATATAAATAAGCACATGTAAAGCCAAAGATAGAGGGAAAAAGCATGGATTGTCAAAGATTTGAAGGTGAAAATGGGCAAAAAGTATGAAAATTGGGGCAAAATTTCTCAAAAAGATGACTTCAGAGAGATTTTTTATTTATTTTCTCACACAGAAATAAAATATATAATTAAATCTCTCTGAAAATTTTTGATAAAAGATAAATAAAATTAAATGGCTATATAATTATATTTACTGAGATTTTTAAAATATAAACCTCCCAGAGATTTTTAGAATGCTAGATGTGATGCCCAGTATTGATTTGCATGCTGTGTTTTTATTTTATATTTTTGTTATACACCCACCACGTGGAACGATGACAGTGGTATGATAAATAAATGAAATGAATCACAAACAAATTCACATGAACACAAAGCAAGTATCAGATCAGATGTCCTCAAATGTTGGATTGTCTGGCTGAAATTGGGTGGTGGGGGGATTCATGCAGATTTTTGGACACAACACAATGAAGGTAATTGTTGCCACTTTGTTCATGACAAATGTCACGGGTCAAGTTCAAGTTTACTTTTTAGCCTTCATATCTCCCTGTGGCGGTTAGTGATGTTAAAGGCACCGGGAAAAATGGCACCGCACCGCACCGGCACCTTTGCCAACACATGAAAAGGGCACCTGGCACCCTGGGGCACCGGCCAGAAAATGGCACCGCACCGCACCGGCACCGGTGCCTTTTGGAAAAAATGGCACCGGCACCGAAGGGCACCGGCGGGTTGCCGGTGCTAGCACCGAAAGGCACCGCACCGGGCTGAAATTTCTGAAGTGAATATCGGGCAGTTTCTCAGTGGTCTCACCTTTGGAAGCGCATATTTCCATGAATTTTCAACCGATTTTGATGGTTGAGCACTTAAAATGATAAGAATGATGTGGCAATCACTTTTATGAAGCAATTACAATGATTACAAATGAAAGATAAAATATTTAATTCACTGCAATGTCCATAGCCACTATTGTCTACTGATCGGAATCGTTGCTGTACAGAGAATGGAACTATCTCTGTCATAAACTGACAACAAATTTTGAACAAACAAGTAAGATAAATATAAAATATAAAAATGATTTAAAATTCAACAAAATTTTAGATTCGTTCATCAGATCACGTATCGGGTGTAATGGATTTCACAGTAGGTATATTTATTTGATGGGAGGTTTACAAAAAAGGCAAAAACGGTTGGGTAAATATATCGCTGTTTTTTGAAATATGAATACGCACATACTATGGACAAAATTGCACAGCACATGAAGCCTTGGCCGGTGCCTTTCCCGGTGCCTTTTAGTTTGGCCCGGTGCTAGCACCTTTGGCACCGGCAAAAAAATGGCACCGCACCGCACCGGCACCGGTGCTATTCTGAAAAAAATGGCACCGGCACCGGCATGGCACCCCTGAAGATTGCAATGGCACCGCACCAGCACCGGTGCTGGTGCCCTTCGGTGCCCAGCACCGGGGCACCGGTGCCCCGGTGCCTTTACATCACTAGTGGCGGTGCTCATCTAGTCCCGGTTCTCATCTAGTCCCGGTGCTCATCTAGCGCTACCCGGTGCTAACCTGCACCTCCACAGCCGTCACACACAAAATGTGCATTGAACAATTGGCAATGTGGCAGTGCACAGCAAGGAATGTGTGCCGACGGTTGGGTTGAAAAAGGTCGCATTAGAATTGAGGCATCCAATTCTAAAAGTCGACAAGTCCAAAATATGAAAATTTCGAGTTAGGCCCGGAAACGTCATCTGGGGCTACTTCCGCACATTTTTCATCATTTTCCATAAATTTTTTGACCTCACATGCCCATATGGCATAGTGCCAAATTTGACATTTTTTGGGAACAATGCAAAAAATGTAGGCAAGAAGTTGACAAGTCAACTTAGTTTTGGGGCTAAAAGTCGACAAGTCCATCCTCCGCATCCTGTTTTTTATGGGGAAAAACGCAAGAAATGTGATAAGTCCACTATGGGCACCGATTTCTAAAAGTCGACAGGTACATAAATTTCCCATGTTGCCCAGGCAGGGCCAACCTGGGCGGGAACAAAAATGTTCTCACGTGCAAGAAGGCGACAAGTCCATTTCCCTCCCAAAAACAGTTTTGCTCTGAACGAATGGAATTTTATGGACACTCCATTTTTCACATGTAGGTAGGTTTGAGATTAGGGGCTGAAAATTTGACACTTTATTGTCAACATATGGAACTTAATGGAAAGCATGAGAGAGCCATATTGGATACGCACCTAGGGCCTGGAATTGGGTTTGAAACGTAAAATCTGATTTACTAAAAATCGCATTTTGTGGACTTGTCGACTTTTAGAATTAGACGCCACAATTGAGGCATCTAGTTCCGTATGTCGGTAAGGACCAAAATGACAAAAAATGAGTTAGGTGCAGATCTGATATATGCATATATATATTTGTTCATTATAGAAAAAAATTTTTCTCAATATCTCACTCCATTCCCAAGATACAGAGACACCGATTCTTGAAAAAAATAAAAAAAATCATCCGAATGTCGTTATGTCCACCCTGAAATTGATGAAATTTCACTCGAATCTCGGTATGTCCAATAAAAGCCAACATTTATTTCACTCGAAACTCGGTATCTCCACTGCCAGAAATCTATTTCCGAATTACGGTATAGATTGGTGTATAGATTGCACAGATTGGTCTAAAACCCCATACAAAATTGGAAAAATCATCCGAATTACGGTATAGAAATCTGAACGTGTTTTTTGAAAAAATCACTCGAAACTCGTTATCTCCAAAAAAACTTTTTCCGAATGTCGGTATCTCCAAAAAATCTTTGTCCGAATGTCGGTATGTCCACTCATAGATTTACTCTCAGATGACACCATTTTTATAGGGTGGCTTCTTATGGAGTGGCGCCATGGGCATGGAAACGGCACCATTTTTATGGAGTGGCGCCATGGATATGGAAACGGCGCCATTTTTATGGAGTGGCGCCATGGACTAGGGAATGTCGCCATTTTTATGGAGTGGCGCCATGGACTAGGAAATGGCGCCATTTTAACGGAGTGGCGCCATGGACTAGGAAATGGCGCCATTTTTATTGAGTGGCGCCATGGACTAGGAAATGGCGCCATTTTTATTGAGTGGCGCCATGGATATGGAAACGGCGCCATTTTTATGGAGTGGCGCAATGGACTAGGAAATGGCGCCATTTTTATAGAGTGGCGCCATGGATATGGAAACGGCGCCATTTTTTATTGAGTGGCGCCATGGACTAGGGAATGGCGCCATTTTTATGGAGTGGCGCCATTTTAACGGAGTGCGCCATGGACTAGGAAATGGCGCCATTTTTATTGAGTGGCAC
This sequence comes from Sphaerolaimus hirsutus, assembly GCA_964036195.1. Lineage (NCBI taxonomy): Eukaryota > Metazoa > Nematoda > Chromadorea > Monhysterida > Sphaerolaimidae > Sphaerolaimus > Sphaerolaimus hirsutus. The sequence goes on along the minus strand of CAXIWS010000776.1, from coordinate 62,623 downwards.
CATGGACTAGGAAATGGCGCCATTTTTATTGAGTGGCGCCATGGATATGGAAACGGCGCCATTTTTATGGAGTGGTGCCATGGACTAGGGAATGGCGCCATTTTTTATGGAGTGGCGCCATGGACTAGGAAATGGCGCCACTCCATAAAAATGGCGCCGTTTCCGAGTCCATGGCGCCACTCCATAAAAATGGCGCCGTTTCAGAGTCCATGGCGCCACTCCATAAAAATGGCGCCTTTTGGAGCCACTACATAAAAAAAGCATAATTTCCCCACCATTAATGCTATACATAGCAAGTCCTTTGTGTAGTATGCCAGCATCAATATATGAATTTTAACACCTTATAGATATGGTATGATGAGGTGGAACAGGTAATAAATAGGAAGTGGAGATACCGACATTCGAGTGAAATTTCACCCGAAACTCGTTATCTCCACTGAATCTGCTGAGGTGATGTCAAAAAACTCATCATAACTATGAGTATATATTCCGGCCAGAGGGTTTAAAATATGGAAAATGTAGACAAATTCATAAGCTTTTCAAAAAGTTTTGGGCAAGACTTGTCACTTTAAAGTTGCCTGCTCGGGCCAACTTTGAAATTTCAAATGCAATTTTGAAAAAATCCAAAATGATGGACTTAACGACATTCGGAACTAGATGCCTCAATTATGGTATTTATGATTATGGCTGACCAATGGTTATTTTTGTTTGCACAGTAGATTAGTGCTACATTTGCATTGTAATTGATCCAGGCGAAGAAACTCTATTTAGATCATGAATTTAGCGGGGTGGGCCAAACAAGAATAATTACAATCTGGTTGGCTCACCGCATTGAACGAATATGAGCTATCGGCCACACGCACCTTTATGTGCGCCCATAGCATAAATCGAGAGCGGCATTTTAGGTTTGGGGGGGGCCCACCTGGGGCCAGTTCCGCAAGTAGACAAGTTAAGAGTTAAAAGTTAAGGGTTGAGTTAAAGGTTAAAAGTTTAGTCAAAAGTTAAGTTAAAAGTTAAGAGTTGAGTTAAAGGTTAAAAGTTTGGTCAAAAGTTGAGTTAAATGTTAAGAGTTGAGTTAAAGGTTAAAAGTTGAGTTAAAAGTTGAGTTAAAAGACAAATGGGTCATTTGTTGCAGAAGCGCGATACGCTGATCTTCAATCATATTTTGTCCCCGCACGGCCATTCTGAAACAACGTTCCGCGATTTTTTTTTAGCGATAATTTTTTTGGATACGTTATTTTCAAATGTCGTGCATACAACATTGGCAGCATGCCAGCGAACAGCCATATCAAAACCAATTTCACATTTTTATTTTTTTACCATCATTTTCCACTTGTCTCTTAACTCTCAACTCTTAACTCAACTCTTAACTCAACTTTTAACCTTTAACTCAACTCTTAACTCAACTTTTAACCTTTAACTCAACTCTTAAATTTTAACTTTTCTTTTAAACTTTAACTTTTCTCTTAAACTTTAACTTTACTCTTAACTCGCCATTTGTCATTTTACTCAACTCTTAACTCATTTGTTTTTTTTTTTACTTCGCTTTTGCCAATTCATTTGCCATTTCACTTCGCCTTTGCGCTTTGACTTCGCCTTTGCCATTTCACTTCTCACTTCTTATTTTGCGGAACTGGCACCTGGTGCCAGTCCCAAGCCCTGTAAAATGTAAAGTAAAGTGTCAAATGTAAAGTCAAATGTAAAGTAAACTATCAATTGTCATGCAACGTTCAGTAATAAAATCTTTTCTTTTTAGTTTTGATTGACACTTTACTTTGCATTTGACTTTACATTTGACACTTTACTTTACACTTTACAGGGCTTGGGACTGCCCCCAGATATGTATTTTGCTCCTGCTGCTACAAAAAAATGCATGTGAATATGACGTTTTTGGTTACGTTTCCGCATTTTTACTGATTTTCACCAAAAAACAGAACAACAACAAAATAATTCAAAAATTCGAAAACAGGTTTTGAATTTTCGAATTTTTTTGCCATCGTTGATGGGCACTGGGTTTGATGAGCTGGTAGCCCCCGTAAAGCTGAAGCCACCCCTTGCCCCATGAGAACTGACCACGGCCATCCACTTGTCCACGTGGCAGTAGAGCAGCAGGGTGAGCACCTGGTCCCAGACGACACTGGGCTGCTCCTGGTGCCAATCCCAGGCCCTGTAAAATGTCAAATGTCATGCAAAGTGTCAAAAGTCACGGAAAATGCCCTGTAAAGTGTCAAATGCCATGCAAAGTGTCAAAAGTCGCGGAAAATGCCCTGCAAAATGACAAACGTACATGTGCCATTATGCAGGGCATTTTCCGTGACTTTTGACACATTGCCAATGATGGAAAAAATAGAAATTGAACACAGAAACTCATTGAGTTTCTGTGTTTTTGTTTTACACAGAAACATGGAAACTCATAAATTTTGAAAAACTCAAAACTCAAATGAGCTTTTTTTGGAGAACACAGAAACACAGAAACACGGAAACACAGAAAAGTTTTTTTTGAGTTTTTGTGTTTTTTTCAGCGCAGCGGTTGAATGCACATTAATCCAGTTAAACTAAACAAGTTAAGATAAGCATGTATAGTATGTAAATAAGTACATAATGTAATCATATTTTATAATGGTACAAAAAAGAAATTCAAGATGGCATGCACATCTTATGGTGGATTCGACAATTTAAGTTTCGACATTTAAGTATACCTTATTACATCGTATTAACCCCCCTCAAAATGGACTGGTGAAATAATAAGCCCCCCCCCCTCGAAATAGCCCCCCTCAAAATGGACTGGTGAAATAATAAGCCCCCCCCCCTCGAAATAGCCCCCTCCGGGATGATGTACATCATGTATCCAATGTACATGATGTATTTTTTACTGCTAATTTGCATCGCAGCTACACATAGACTGTACTAGGTTGTGTAGCTACCTACATTTTATTTTAAATATATCCTGTTTGTACGCATTTATAACCTGTTTTGGGTATGTAAATGCCTACTATTTTCTTAATGCCTTACAAAACTTTCTGATGAAAGAATAAATCCCCATGGGGGTATTTCGAGATAAATGGTAGTTGTAGTTCAAATCAATTCCGTAGTCTTCCATACAGTGCACATCCATTGAAGAATTTTGGAGTACTGTGTAAATTGTCGTTTCTGGGCATTTTGTTGCTGGTGTTGTGATGTTAATGTCCTCATTGTGGACATTTTGATGGACTTTTTTAAAACTTAATGAATACACAAATGTTATGTGGGGTGAAAAGATGTGTAAAACCAATATTTTATAAGAAAACCACTGTTTCCAGATCGAAATGGTGTAAATCAAAATCTTTGGGGGGAAACTCTATTTTTTTGGAAAGAACTCGAGTTTTTTCAACAAAAAAACCCCTAAAAAAACTCAAGTTTTTACAAAAACACAGAAATAAAAACAGAGTTTTCGAGAAAAAAAACTCAAAACACAGGTATTCATTTTTGAAAAACTCAAAACACAGATTATGTTCTTTTTTGGAGAGCTTACCCATCGTTGCACATTGCATGACATTTGACATTTTACAGGACATTTTGCAGGGTCTGGGACTGCCACCTGGTGCGCGTAGTGCTCCAGTAGCTCCATGGGCATCACGCGCGGCAGCTGCATGAGGAGGGGTGTGTGTGCTTTAATGTTTCAGAATTTGGTTTTAATGTTTCAGATTTCAAGGAAAAAGTCCTGTATTTGTGAGAGAAGGCAGTGAAGTATACATACTACTTGATTGTACACACATGCCAAGTTTCTGATAACTTGTGCTTGTTCCTCGTAAGGTATAGACATTTAAAAAATTCCTGTTGTCGCAGCTCAGTGGTCGCAATGACAATGTATAGGTCACTGCCTTTTCTCACAAACACAGAACTTTGATCCTTGAAATAAGAAACTTAAATAAATTTGTTGTTAAACTGTTTGTTGTTTTTGTGTAAACACCACCCCATTTTTTAAAACATTTATATAATTGCTCACCCTATTTTTAAAAACTACCGTATTTATTCGAAATACCCCCCTTGAATTAACCCCCCTCGATATACCCCCAGGTCTTAAGGGCTGGAAAAATACCCCCCCCCCCACCCCGCGAAATACCTCTCTCCCCATCTTGGATAAGGTGCATCATGTATGCAATCAACATTATGTATTTATTTATTGCTGTGCATTCACATCGCAGCTATAGCTAGACTTGTTTATGGGACGATCTACGAAAATATGAGCAAAATATATCCTATTTGGTCACATTTATTACGTTTTGGGTACATAAATACCTATGTTTTACTACAACTCTCCATAAAAATTTCTGATGAAATAATAACCACCCCCTCGAATAAGCCCCCTCAAAATATCTCCCTCAAAATTCCCACTCTGAAATATAAACCCCCTGGGGGTATTTCAAAGAAATATGGTACACAAGCGCACATGGAAATTGGCAGTGAGCTGGCTCATGTCCCGCAGGACATCATCCTCCTCCCCCTGCTCATCAAACATGCCCATAAAGATTTCCACGCAAGCTGTTGGCAGAATCTTCATGAAGCGGGACGTTTTCAGCTGTTTCTGGCTCATGCACGACTGCTCGAAGTGGAATATGTGCTTCTTTTCACTGACTATGTCCACTGTGATTGTCTGTGAGGTATGAATTGTTTGATATTTTTGAAATGGACTTTTTTGAACCTACCGTATTTCCTCGAAATACCCCCCCTCGAAATACCCCCCCTCAAAATCGGCACTATGAATTTGTGGTCCGGGAAATGCATAACAGATGTTCAAAACACTTACTGTGTTACGTTTGAACACCGTTTATACCATCTACATCCTTATATAATGCTGTAAAAACTTATAAATGGTGGTTATAGTTGCATTTTTCACGTTTTTCTCTCAAAATTCTCACTCTGAAACAATCACCCCCCGGGGGGTATTTCGAGGAAATACGGTATGTGTAGTTTTATTTATTCACACTATGTTTTCATTGGAGGAACAATATAAGATTGATTTTTTTTTCATTTTGCAGAAAGCTAAGAATCCGTGGAGCTTTTCCGAACCCAAGACCAAGTGCCTCTAGTCTAGTCCTCTAGTCACTTTTGTTTGCGGTGCCATGGGAAAATAGCACCAAGTGCCAGAGCAAAATGTTGCTTTTTCTGGGCCGCACTGTTAATAGTGCCAAGGAAAAATGATGTCAGCACCAAAAGCACCATGCTCTGGCACTGGCACCAAACATTGGCAGTTTTACATCTCTAGAGTCTAGACACAAAACTCACCTGTCCACAAACAAGCCCCGGTGTGCAAGCAGCTTCAACCACTGCTCGCTTGGTGACGTTCCACTGGGCATCCCGGGCCACTGGCCTGCTGTCCCAGTAGTTCACTGCCAGCTGGGCAGCTGTGAATGGCTGCTCTGCTGGCTGCTGCCAGTCCCAGCTGGAGCGAACCTGGAAGCATAGCATAAATCAAGGGTGGCATTTTAGGGGGGGGGGGTCCACCAAACTTTCATGTCGTCCCAGACTGTTGTACGTTGGCTAATTTTGATGCCGTTCAAGTATGTTGGGGTTTGAGGTAGGGGCTACGACCAAATTTTTTTTTCCTCAAAAAATCCCCCAGTCCCGAGATAAGGGGGTCTATAAAAACGTGGTTATTTTACATGTCCGATCTGGCATCTTGAATTGAAAGCTCAATAACTCAGCCATTTCTGGGCCGATTTGGATCGTTTAACATTTAAAATGATCGGGACAACCTGCGGATTACATTTTTGTAGTTGTATTAGTGATGTGTAAATTCCGTATGCCGATTTGACCCGGTTTTTCAACACGAAACATAAATTGTTCTGAACATGCTATCTTATACTTTAGACAATGAGAATTAATGTAAAACAAAAATGAGTTCAATATATCTTTCCGATCAAAAGTTGTGGCGCTTCAAACTTTTCCATCCCATCCACATAAATAACAACTATCTTAACCCATCCACATAAATAACCACCACCACCACCAATTACCCATAATCTCGAGACTGGGGGATTATTTGAGGGGAAAAAAATTTGGTCGTATCCCCAACCTCAAACCCCAACATACTTGAACGGCAACAAAATCGGCCAACTTACAACAGAATGGGACGACATGAAAGTTTGGTGGACTCCCCCCCCCTCAAATGCCACCCTCGATTTATGCTATGCATGGAAGGTGCCATTTTGGTGGTGATGGAAAGGTGCCACTGTGCTGCTTATTATTGTTTCGAAAGGGTGCCTATTTGCCATTCTTTCAATTGCTCATGTGGTGCTTGCCACCCGTTTTTGATCTGGTTCTGTATTACAAATGACACTTTTAAGATCGCTGCCATTGTGATTTGTGCATTGTGATAAGGCACAATTTAACAATGCTTTTCATTGTTTACAGTTACAACACAGCTTCATATTTCACAAACAGTACATTAATTTCATCATTGTGGCCACATAAGCTAGTTTTCAACTGAAATTTTGAAAACTCGTCAATCAGCATTGAACACATTTGAGTTTTCTAGCATGAGTCATTTTACTTTCAGTCAACTGTAGAGGACGGGCACCTCATTCTAGAAAACTCAATGCTTCCAATGCTGATTTACGAGTTTCCAAAATTTCGGTTGAAAACTAGCTAGCTAGTGTAGACATACCGTATTTCCTCGAAATACCCCCCCCCCCCTCGAAATACCCCCCCCTCGAAATACCCCCCCCTCGTTTGACCCCCCCCCCCTCTCGGGACCACTATGAAACAATCACCCCCCCCCTCGAAATACCCCCCCCCCCCAAATTGAGTGTAAAGGGAACGTACATGACAATTACTGTAGTTTGTGTTCTGTGTACTGCAGAACACACGTTAAAACAATGTCGGTGTCACGTTAGAACAGTGTACATACCATCTACATACTAATATTAGTCTACAGAACCTTATAAATGGCAGTTTTTGTTGCATTTTTCGACGTCTGCGTACGTTTCAGACGACAATTTCGTACTTGGTTTTCAAAAATTTTCTTGTGAAACAATAACCCCCCCCCCTCGAAATACCCCCCCCCCTCGTTTAACCCCCCCCCCTCTCGGGACCACTATGAAACAATCACCCCCCGGGGGGTATTTCGAGGAAATACGGTATTAAAAAACATTCCATCAACTGACACTGGCATTCAATGGGTTGAAAATGATCGCAGGGCTGGTGAATTTGGGACACGTCTGCAATCCAGTTGACGGCAGGTCATTCAAGACATCTGCCTTGACAACTCGCTTTTTCCAAGACAGACACAGATGTTCTGTGCAGCACCAGACGGCTGCAGCGTGTTTTTTGCCATCAGCCGTGGTTGTTTGAAGCAAGACTGTCTGCGAGTGTTTTTTTGCAAGTGGGAAACTGAAGGGATGCTATCAATTATTTCTGCGCCAACAAATGATTTTGTGAAATTTTTTGTGTAAAGTCGGCAGACGTATCGCCCTACAAACATTTGCGTCAATCTCTCCAGTGGAGAGTGCATGACGGCATTAGGTATTGTGACGCAATATTTTAACGATTGGAATAGATCGGGTCACATGAAAACCTTGCCCTTATCCCAGTTACCAGTTGCGTATTATACAAATGAGAGTGAAAACTGAAAGTTAGCTAAAAATCGTTAAAATTTGCTTCCCTTTGCCAATTTCCACCTTCATAGTCGCTATTTTTGTTTATATACATGGTTATATAGCTATTGTGAGCCTATTTTATTCATATTAATAGCGGATTTCGAAATTTTGGCCGGCTGCCAAGTTCTCTTCTGTTGGAACAGAGCCAACGAATGAATAATAAAATAAAAGCAAAAACGGTAGTTTGAGCGGTAAAACGGTGGTTTTAACGGTCAAATTCTTTACGAGCAACGTTGAAAATGTAGATAACTAGGGCGTGGCACGCACGGACGCAGCGAAACGTCCATTTTTCTTTTAATATGATTTTCTTTTTCAATTTCTAGCGTCCGCGTGAGACACAAGTTTCATTGTTCGCTCTATTCACGAGCGAATTCTAACTCTCCGATTATGTAGGGTGAAATGTCCGCCGACTTTAAGGTTGTGATGGTAGGTATGATTAAAACAAGATGGAAAACCAACAGGCATCTTTCCCATTTTCTTAGGGCAGCCAAAGTGTGGCACAGTACCTCCCAGTGTCTTTTGCAAGTCTTCAATGCAGCCATAGCGAACCATGTCGCCACCATACTTCCACTGAAAACATGAAGAAAGTGTTTTCAATATTGTTGCAATCTAATGATAACTACTGTATTTAGTCAAATCTACCAGTGCCGTTATATTTTTTTTGTCAACCTTTTTACCTGCCGTACTAGTGGAGGTGCCGTTCTATTGGAAGTAAGCCATTCTATTAGAAGAAATATGGTAATGGTGACAAAAAGAATTAAAAATACATTTTAAAGAAGTGATTAGAACGAGACAGTGATATGATAGTTACTGTCACGGTCAGCAAAACAATGTAAATATCTTCAAATCTGTCTCTATCATCACTCAAGCCTGCCCTAAATTCCAAAAAAAAAATTGTATTTACCCATCACAAATCCAAGTCCCATCACCAACCAAGTAGCACTGGCCCATGCACATGGTGACCTTAGGCTCCTGCCTCTTATCCTCCCTATACACAGCCGGGTCAGCAGCACACACAATTTTGCCACCAAAAGTTGGCTCATTGCCAAGTGCAGCCAAACTGTTGCAGCCGTCAGCCTCACTGGGGCAGTCCCAGACCCTGTAAAATGCCCTGTAAAATGTCAAAATTCATGCAACTTGTCAAAGTCATTAAAATCCCCTGTGAAATGTCAAATGTCATGCAAAGTGTCAGGGGCAGTCCCAAGCCCTGTAAAATGTAAAGTAAAGTGTCAAATGTAAAGTCAAATGCAAAGTAAACTATCAATTGTCATGCAAAGTTCAGTAATAAAATCTTTTCTTTTCTGTTTTGATTGATATTTGACTTTACATTTGACACTTTACTTTACACTTTACAAGGCTTGGGACTGCCACCAGAAGTCATGTAAAATGCCCTGCAGTGTCAAATGTCATGCAAAGTGTCAAAAATCATATAAAATGCCCTGCAAAATGGCAACTCGATAACTCGTGTGGCATTTTCCATGACTTTTCACATTTTGCATGACATTTGACACTTTACAGGACATTTGACAGAGTCCGGGACTGCTACCAGGTGGCATTGATGAGTGGCTGCACGCTGGCCATGTTCTCCAGCAGTGGAGCGACTGCTGCGCGCCGGTCCAATTTGCTGGCGCAGCTGCCCTCCCAGCGAAGAACTGCCACCATGCTGCCGCTGAAGCCGAACCCCAGGCTTCCTGGCTCCTCGTAGGACATGGACTGCAGGGTTTGGGTGGGTTGAGAGGATATGCAGAATATCTAGTCCTGAAAAGTTCATACCAATGCCATCAATGTGGCTTGTACAATGCAGTGTGCACAAAGAAATGCAGCATTCCATTGAGCATAAAAATAAAGTAGGTGTCATTGATTTAAATTCAGAAATGCAATGCACAAGCATTTTTAAGGTGAGAATGAAACATCTTATCACATGTTTACTGCTTCTATGGAGCCTGAAGGTTTGTAAGATATCTTCAATTTCTATCTTTGCCAGAACGTCAAATCTATTTAGTATAAGATGCACATTCTGCTCTCACAACACCAAAACCAGTGTCTCATATTGTGAAAATGATTCCCCACTGGTGCAGCTACAATCACAGTAACTGACCATGATGCACTTGTCATCTGGCACTGAGCAGAACTGCTTGTAATGTGGTGGGTTGCGCATGGTGTCCATCCAGTGCACCACATCTTCTTTTGCATCCACTGCCCACCTGCAACCAATCAAGGCTGTTACAATTCACCAGGGTGCACAAAGTATAGTGTCACAAATAGTGTGGTAAAATGTGCCAGGTAGTGATGGAATGCCGCTACGACCAACGATGGAAAAACACAGTAATAAAAACACAGAAACTCGTTGAGTTTCTGTGTTTTTGTTTTACACAGAAACACGGAAACTCGCAAATTTTGAAAAACACAGAAACTCAAATGAGTTTTTTATCGGAGAACACGGAAACACAGAAACACGGAAACACAGAAAAGTTTTTTGAGTTTTTTCATCGGATTTTCAAAATAAGTAAATTTTTAGGCACTTTGTTATGTGATGAGTTGATGGAAAAAACAACGTTTTTTTAATGAACACATTGTCCCTTAAATGCGATTTTTGTTTAAATTAAATATGAGGTATTTTGGGACAGGTAAGTAGTTCAGTTATCCTGAAGGCTTCAATGGATAGGTACATGTTCAAATTTAGTTGCAGTACAAATCAAATCCGTAGTCTCCCATGCAGTGCACATCCATTCAAGAATTTTGGAGTACTGCATAAATTGTTGTTTTTTAACAGTTTGTGGTGTAGATGTGCTCATTGTAGACATTTTTATGGACTTTTTCAATACTTGAATGAATACGCAGCTGTTAAGTGTGGTTGAAACCTGTGTAAAACCAGTATTGGTTGAGAAAACTGCTGTTTTCACGTTTTAATGCTGTAAACATTACTTTTTGGAGAAAAAAAAATTTAAGTTTTTTCAAAAAACACAGAAATAAAAACAGAGTTACTCAAGTTTTTTTCGTGAAAAAAACTCAAAACACAGGTATTCATTTTTGAAAAACTCAAAACACAGAAAGTGTTTTTATTTGGAGAACTTACCCATCGTTGGCTACGACACCATTGGCGCTTGGCGTCCTCATTCTGTGGCGCCCTTGGTGCCTGGCGCTGGCGCGCAGTGCGGAAACAGCACACAATGGCGCCAACACTGTTTCAAGTTACTGTTTTTTGTAATGTGATAAATTTCGTAATTAATTGCTCCAAAGTAAAAACGAAATATTTTGCTGAAAAACGGTATAATTTTTGCTTCATCATTCCGATGGGTTATGGTAGGTTTCCATACTAAGTGTGATGTCCGCTGAGTATATCACAGTAAATTTCACGTTGTCACTAGCTCCATGCACCAGCATCATGGCATTTCACCATCCACAGTCCCAATCTCCACGCCACCCACCTAAACTGCCACTGCCAGCACCACCTGTGCGCAGCTGCGGTAAGCTGGGCCACGGTCTGCCTGCCAGCGGCCACCATGCCAACTTGCACCACGGCCGTGTGGTGCTGCACTTCGGTCACTCGGTACACTGGTACACCGCTTGGCTGGGGGGGGGATGGGCGAGGTCTGTTTGTTGTTGATTGAGTTAGGAAGACTAGGAGCCAGTTCCGCAAAATGAGAAGTTATCAGTGAAATGGCAAAAGCGATGAGAAATTACATTCTATTTTAAATTTTTTACTTTGCTTTTGCCAATTCATTTGTCATTTCAATTTACTTCGCATTTGCCATTTTACCCCTCACTTCTCAATTTGCGGCACTGGCACCAGACACTTTATTTCTCAAAAATGATGACTTTTTACATAGAATTGTCAGAGACATCTAGATTCGCTTTGAAATTCTGCATCTTTGTTGCAAATTGCAAGTTGTAGTTGAGAAAGTACTTGCAAACTAAACACCTTCCCATTCAAGATCAGCAGGCAATTTTTGAATTCACTTTGGGTGCCCTATCTCCAGTTGTGGGGTAAAATGGCAGCACACCCTGTGATTTTAACAATTCAAAAGTGAATTTCCTTTCAATTTTTGATCCTGCAATTGAAGCGTCTACTTCTAAAAGTCGACAAGTCCAAAATATGAAAATTTCGAGTTAGGCCCAGAAACGCCATCTGGGGCTACTTCCGCACATATTTTTATCATTTTCCATAAAATTTTTGACCTCACATGCCCATATGGCAAAGTGCCAAATTTGACATTTTTGGGGAAAAATGCAAATACTTCGGGCAAGTAGTCGACAAGTCCATCCCTCCGCTTCCTTTTTTACGGGAAAAAATAGCAAGAAATGTGATATGTCCACTATGGACAGCTACTTCTAAAAGTCGACAAGTGCATAAGTTGCCCATCAGGCAGCCTCGGCCTCCCCGGGAACAAAAATGTTCTCTAGTGCAAGAAGTCGACAAGTCCATTTCCCTCCCCAAAACAGTTTTGCTCTGACCGAATAGAAATATATGGACACCGAATTTTTCACATAAAGGATGAGAGCAGGGGCTGAAAATTTGACACTTTATTGTCAACATATGGAACTTAATGGAAAACATGAGAGAGCCAAATTGGACACGCACCACGGGCCTGGAATTGGGTCCGAAACTTAAAATGCGATTACCGTATTACCTCGAAATACCCCCATGGGGGTTTATTATTTCGCCAGCAAAATTTGAGGGGAGGTTAATTCGAGGGGGGGGGGTTTATTCGAGGGGGGGTCTTATTATTTCGTCAGAAATTTTCGTAAGTATTGTAGTAAATAGTAGGCATTTGCATGCCCAAAACAGGTAATAAGTGTGTCCAAACAAGATATATTTAGTAGATTAGCTACACAAACATGTCCATGTGTAGCTGCAATACAAATAAACAGTAATATACATCATGTACATTGCATACATGACGTATTTATTATGTACATGACGTACATCATTCCGAAGGGGGGGTATTTCGAGGGGGGGGTTTATTATTTCCCCAGCCCTTTTTGAGGGGGGGGGGGTTAATTCGAGGGGGGGGGGTAATTCGAGGGGGGGGGGGGTTAATTCAAGGGGGGGGGATAATTCGAGGTAATACGGTAACTCCAAATAACATTTTGTGGACTTGTCGACTTTTAGAGGTAGACGCCTCAATTATTTCATTATTTTTTTCGACTGAAAACATAGTCATCATACTGTTAACGGCTTTCACAAACCAAACCCAGTCCACAATCAAACAAACATTGAACTGTTTCTCATCATGGTTCTCCAGTCCCGTGTACTCGATGCCAGCGACAAATTTCCGTTGCACAGCGGTGGGCAGGTGCAGCTGTGGCTTTGTTGCTTTACCGTCTGCGGCAGCTGGCCCATTGCTGTCGAAAACGATTCCTTCCTTGTCCTGCAGTGTGGACGGTGTTGGAATGATAATAAAACCTGGCACATTTGGGTTGCTGATGGACTATGGGCTATTTTGAACTGGCTTCTCATTTGTGATGGCAAATATAAAGTCGAATATGGCAGAGCAGAGTAAAAGTAAACACTTTTGGCTACTTATGTTTACAGCTATTGATACACCGGATCAATCGTTCATGTTTAATTACTGTTTGACATTGCAAAACAATGGGTAACTTTCATGAATGCTATTTGTGTTTTTTTCACAATTTTAAAAATCACTATTTGATCCTGAATAAAATAGCAAAAGTTGGTTGCTATTCGATATTCAATAAAATTGATATTTTTGATATCACATAAATAGTTGCAGTGCAAAAATACCATAATCCCTGGCTGTTCCGTTGGCATCTCAGACAATCTTTCTTGGTTGATAACATTGTTCCAGGTGCTTCCAATTTTGGGGGCAGGGCAACTCGCATCTGTGTTTATACAGGGCAAGATACATATTCAAAATGTAATGAATGTGGGGCAGAGAAACACATCACTGCAGATAGTTGGACCGTAAATTATTTGGGCGATATGTCAAGTGCTTCTTTTCCACTCGTTGTATTTTTGTTTTAAGCTAAATTATGAATTCTGAGCCGATTGACATTGTACTATTGACGGAATGATTCACTATGTTTTGCAGTTCACAATAAGGGTTAATTTTAGAATAATTTTTCTCAAGTCATATTCTGTGACACAATGTGATCTATTCATTGAAACTTCGCGGGATTCAACTTCTTTTCACCTAAAATGTTTCACAAAGTGATACTATTTTTAATATACCTACACCTTTTTAATACACTTTTTAATATACCTATTTCAATATAACCCATCATAATTAGGTATATAATTACATTTCAGTGATTACCCATCACTACCCCAAACACACTGAGACACAATCCACAATGCCAAACCTGTTGCTGGCACAGCAGCTTTCTGTGGCTGTGGCACCTGCACTGGTGCCACTCTCTGCGGCCACTCAACAATGCCTTCATAATGTGCTGCTCCGTACTCTATTTGGAGGGTTTCATCCAAAATATTGTTCATGTACAGCCCACAGTAGAGCACAAATCGATGGGTGCCTGTGATGAGTTTTAAGTTTTGGTGATTGGATCAAGTTTCTGCTGTGCATGATGCTATTCAGCAAAGTGGTTTGAAATTGTGTTTGAGTGAGTAGTTGAGTAGGCTTTTGGGGTATCTTCTGAACCAGTAAGTGCACATTTTCACAAACCTTTATAAGTGGTTACTTGTGCATGTCAAATCAGTGCACCTGGTAAGTACTAGTAAAGCACTATAACACAAATAAATCCACCTAACTTCCACCAAACTATAAACTCACCGGTGGCTTCATTTCTGAATTAGGTAACTTTCAAAAGTGTTCAGCTACATCAAAAGCTTTACATTGGCCTAAGCAGGCAATGTCTTAGCGGCAACCCATCAATGTCCAAAACAACACCAGCCAAACCCACCATTCAAATGAGCCACAATAACCCCAGCAGGCTTGTGCAAAGTAAGTCCATCATAACAGGCCTCTGCAGCAGCCACCAATGCCTTCGTAGGTTTGTCCCTGTGCCTCAATCCAAACTCGCTGGGGCAGAATGTCTGCACGTGCTGCAGCACTGCGTGGTTGCCTATGATGTGTTGCTCTGCTATGTTGAAGCGCGACTCCGACAGGAGAACGGAGTCGTGCGTTTTGTATTCCTGATAGGTGGGGAGGGAGGTTTTTTTTTTTTGGGGGGGGGGTGAGTAGTGATGGAAAAGTGCCAGGCAATGTTGTGATGTGTGGCTATGGTACAGTGACCTTTGATGGTTGCTGTTGAAATGTGTTGTATTTCTGGGGCATTTTTGCTTGTGTTTTGTGGTAAATGTGAAACACATTAAGGTATGTGAATTGCAAATTACAACACTGTACCATGTGTTGCATTTCTGGGGCATTTCTGGGTGTGTTCTTTGAAAAATGTGAAACACATTGAGAAATGTGAATTGCAAATTACAACATTGTAACTGTAAATTAGAACCTGTATATGGTAGACGGCTGCAAGAGAGTTATTGGAGCGGTCTATCTATAACAGTGTTCTTTAATGTTCTATGGTATGCAAATTACTGGTACAGTACGACTGAGAATCCAATCATATTAGTGTGTGCAACACTATAATGAGCTTTGGTTCAGCAGGGTGCACCCTGGCTTCCGAAGTGCGTTTATTTGGATTGGGGACTGTAAGTAGTAATGTTTCTTTAAGATTCCTTCTGTGCTCTAATTATTGTATATTGCTTCAACATGTGTTCCAAAAGTTTTCTTAAATTTTCCACTTTTTGGTATTTCGCTTGTTACACTTCACTTGTCACACTTGCATTACGGTCTGCCTTGTATCTCTATTTCTAAACCGGTACTTTCGTCTTTAAGCCTTGTTTTTACCTCACGAAATCTGTTCCCGCATGTGTATTTACCTCGCGTGATTTTCTTTTATTCTGTTAGACAGTTATTTTGGTATGTACCCTTGACGCGCGACGCCAATTGTGGTAATAACTAAAATGAAATGAAATGAAATGTGCTGCATTTATGGCACATTTTTGGATGTGTTTTATGGAAAATGTGAAATGTGTTGACGTATGTGAATTGCAAATTACAACATTGTAACATGTGTTACATAAGATGGGAAAGGTATTGCGAATGTGATTACGTGTTTCACACTCAATGTTTCACCAGCAGCCTGCATGCAGACCTTTGGCTTCAGAAAGTGTCTTTTTTTATCACATTGGAATAAAAATTTGAACCTTCTAAACAATTAAAAAATCAGAAACATTGCCAATTTTAACATCTTTGTTCACAATTGTTACATTCCCATAGTCTGTGACAGCACCCATCAAAAGCGGGCATTCCCACCCCAACAAACCAGCACACTCAGACACGCATAATGTGTGCACATTGGCCCACCCTTTGAGCACTTGTGTCCGGGCGTGGGCGCCGACATGACCACCAGCGCCAGGTCCAGTCTCAGTTGTTCACGCATGCGCTCTGGCTGTTCCCCCATGCAGCCACTGTTGTAGGTGTATGAGTCACCAAAGTAGTCCTTGGTGCGGATCTGTGAATACATATGATGTGTTGAATTCTAAAAGTCGACAGGTCCAAAATATGAAAATTTTGAATTAGGCCTGGAAATCTGGGGCTACTCCCGCACATTTTTCAAAAGTTTCCATCAATTTTTTGACCTCGTATGCCTAGTGCCAATGTTGACATTTTTTCAGAAAATACAAAAAATTCGGGCAAGAAGTCGACAAGTCCACCTTCCACAGTGCAAGAAGTCGACAAGTCCAAAACCAAAACCACCAGTTTTTCTTTCCCCAAAACAGTTTTGCACTGTCCAAATGTAATTTTACGGACACGCAATTTTTCACATATACGTTGAGAGCAGGCGCTGAAAATTTGTCACTTTATTGTCAACATTTGGAACTTAATTGTAGGCATGAGAGAGCCAAATTGAAGACGCAACATGGAGCTGAAATTGGATCGGGAACTTAAAATGCGATTTACTCAAAATTTTGTGGACTTGTCAACCTTTCAAATTAGACGCCTCATATATTTATGTAGGTATTGGCATAGTTTATAGGAGTAGCATACTTGTCCAGGTCACCATGTATGAAATATGTTTTCAACATATTAACTGTCTGCATCAAGCCCAGCACATATTCAATTTTTTTCGATCAGAAGGCAAGGCACCCTATTTTTCCTGTTACAGTACTGTAAAATGCCATACTATGCCAACAAATTTACCATTCAGCACTGTAGAACAGGAATGTTAGACGGTTTTTTATGATGGAAAAAGACCCACCCCACAAATTTTTAGACAAAGAATGCAATAACAATTCATGAGACGTGAACTACAAGCTAAATTTGTATACTAATAAATTGAACAACCCCACAGACATTTCTTTGGCTATTGGTAGCCTACGGGCCTGCATGGCATGTGCAGCCATACAGTGGGCTGCGCAACGCCCCGACAGAGCACTGCAAGACAAGATGGCCCCCCCCCCCCCGCTACACTGGCAGACTGAGTTTTCCATGTTTCTAGCGGTTGTAGTGCTCTGCACAATATTTCCATTCATTAATGTTATTTCCCAATGTACCATCTTTTAATTAAGACCAACTATTTAATTGTCAAATTGCAAGTAAGCAACATTCCATGTATCACAAGGTGAGAGGGGAATTTCACGTGTTTGATAAGAGTGCCGTGGCGTGGCATGCGGACACTTTTGAAGTTGTTGGCGCGGTGTTGTGACTTTCTGGGCGGCCGAATGCACATTTCCACTTATCTGTGGGCTTAGGCGGAGACTGCAGCTGAAAATTAGGTGGCGACCAGGAAGAATGGAACAATGATTTTTTGGAAACCAACAATTGTACATAGTACATTATGTTCCAAGTTTCTACCCATGTTGACCAGATTGTTGACAGTGTCATCTGGTATTGGTGGGTAGTAGAGACAGCCCCTGATCACGCCCCATAGTGACAAGTCGCAGTCTGAAAGAACATATTCCACCGCCCTAGCAAAAATATCCCACCACGCTCGGAAGGGCAAAGCCAGCGGGCTGAAACCTTTCTCACGGGTGCAGTCTAACTGGACAGTCACAATAGTGTGCCATGGCATTGAAGGTGAAAAGCACCTGTGCTTGCGAGCATTTAGCTAGTTACCTCAATCGAAAAAGATTAAAGTGACACATAGGAGTCGTGTGAATAATTATTTTGTGTCGACCACAGAAGTTTTTTCATGAGCTTAAGTATCTGTGATTTGTGTATTATTAATTAGGTAGAATTATATCATTAATTAGTGTCATTTGTAAGCTCACATTTTGATTGGATAATTATTGTTCATATAAAATTCACTGTGTATGTTTTTTGATGTTCTATGTTGATTATTCAGTTAATTCATTCTATTCGCTCCCTTTTGGTTATATTTAAGCATTGCGCTGCTATATTATATTAGTTAGATTACACATAATTAGTTTAGGTATTATAGGTAAGTATGGAAGGTTTGGTGCATTTCTGTATATTTAAGTTACCCTTGAATAAGCCCCATTGGCATGAAGCTAATATTTTAGTGCCTTTTGATTGATTAATCATTTCTAAATGTAATCATTAGCTATTTCATTTTCATTTGATGCATTTATATCAAGTTTATGTTTTGTGACTTTTTGTGGTGCCTTTTTGTAGTAACTATGTGTCCCTGATTTTATGATTTTAAGTGTCAAAGCTGTTTGTGATTACTTTGTGTCTTTTCGGTGAAATTGTATTTCGGTTTCTTTGTATTCGCCTTGATTATGGTAGTTACGTTATAAGTAGCCATTTGTTGTTTTTTCGGTTACTTCGACTTTGAGAAATTTTGCATCGACTTTTACTGCTTCGCATATTTTCATTGCCCAAATAAAGCGCTTCTCAAATTCAACTTGGACCACATTGAGTATAATTACTAACTTTATTCGTTTTCTGTTTGGCTAATTAACATCACTTTTAATAACTGCGCTGCTTGTGCTAGGTGTAGGCGCTGTGCATGCCGCTGGAAACAGAGCAGCGTGACCTTGGGGAGGTCACTGCACGCTCTGCAAAAAACGTGTCTTCGGACAGTTCCCATAATTTGAAAGACAACACCTGGACCCACGGGCCCCATGCAGTGCACACCACGGCCAAGCAAACACCGGCGCAGTGTTATAGGGAAAGGCAGTGCATGGCAAACTTTTTGAACCTGTATAGCCAAAACAGAGGCACACACGGATTCATGACAGGAACTCCAAAGAATGTGAACATCACCTAATAACTCTCTCTGAAGACATTTGACTGGGGTGAATAGTGATTACCCTATTTCTTCTAATAGAAGAGCGCCATTCTATTTTTTTCAGCAACTTTTTTACCTGCCATTCTATTGGAGGTTGCCGTTCTTAATTTCACCAATTTTTCATACATTTTTCATTTGAACATAGTTCTATTTTTATGAAACTTGAGCAACATATTTATATCAGAGCATCAATTTGTAACTTAGGTAATATCAATATTTGAATGCTTTGGACGTTCTCGCCATCCATTTCTATGTTTGTACGTGTTCTGGCACCCTTCCAAGGTAACATCTACCTGCCGTTCTATTGGAGGTGCTGTTCCATTGGAGGCTGCTGTTCTACTGTTTTCATGAGTGCAAAAGAGCCGAAGCCTGCGGTTCTATTGGAGGTGCCATTCTATTGGAGGTATGCCATTCTATTAGCATAAATATGGTAGGTATGTCATAATGATGTCATCACAGGGACAGAATTTTTGATACTTCTACATTCACAACCATCAAAACGCTTTTGGGGGAATTTTCGAGGTAAAGTTTCTTATCTGTACAACGATTTTCAATTTAAGGTAATGACCTTTAGGTAACTTTAGACCTCAAACAGAAAATCATTCGAGCCGTTTTTTGGTATTTATATTACCATCACTGACCGTGTAGCAGGCTGCGGCTGTCTTGCCCTCTTCAGGGAAGCACTGTGTGTACCGTGGGGCAAATCCATAGTATGATGATCTTGATGGGCACACTCCATTGCAGAGAACACCAAAGCAACAATAGTGTTCTGTTTAGGGGGGGGGGAGTCTTAGAAATATTTTAGAAAAATATATATATTTTGATATTGATGCATAAAATTACATTTTAAGCCTTTGATCAGGGTTGGCTTTATAAAAATATTGTAGGCATAGAAATTGTATAAAAATTTTATTTTATTTTAATTTTATTCTTCTTACATTTTATTTTAATTCATTTTATTCCCAAAAGTCATTAATAACATAAAATGACACCATTTTACAAAAATTTTACAAAAAATCGGAATCATGCATGCAAGGCCACACAAATGTTATAATTAGACCTTTACATGAAAAACCTGTGACAAATTTTTCCCTTACTTTTCAAAAGTTGCATGCTGTAGGTATTGTTAGCTAGCTGCAAGTGTAAAGTTACAATAATTGATAATAATGGTTTGCATTTTCACTACTGGAGTGTGCTGGGCACATTTGTAAAATATCATGCAAAGTGTCAATTGTCATGACAAGTGCAAAGTAAAGTGTCAATTGTCATGCAAAATGTCAAGTGTCATGTAAAATTTCAAGCAAAGTGTAAATTGTGAAAAAAAATCTTGTGTTTTTGTATCCATAGTATGTTTTGTATCCAAATCTTATGTTTTTGTACCCAAAGTTCACATAAGATTTGGATTCAACAACAATGTAATTTGGATAAAAAACATAAGATTCAGAAAAAAAACATAAGGTGTGGATACAATTTGCTTGACATTTTACATAACAGTTTACATGTTACAAAGCCTGTAACTGTCCCCCAGATCCATGAATAAACAGGTAGACACTCAAGCAATGAGAAATAATTTTACAAAAAAAAGATGAATTTTTATACAAGTTTACAAAAATACCAAATTTTATACAATTTTACAAAAAAAATTACAAAAAGTAGAATTTTTATACAATTTTTATTTTTATTCTTAAATTTCCCATTTTATTTTATTCTTAAATTTTCCATTTTATTTTATTCTTAAATTTTCAATTTTATTTTTATTTTATTTTTATGTTTTTCTGAGATTTTGCCAACCCTGCCTTTGATCAAAATTTGACTCAGATATCAGATTTTTCTTGCACTAAGATGCAAGGCTTTGGTATAGGGCAGTGAAAAAACTACAAATGATGAGTAATGACCCAACAAAATAAAATGACATTTGTCAACATTAAATTGTGCCAGCAGCATGGCGCCAGCCCACAAATACTATTTCATAATTTCATAGATATAGTAAATACAAATGCACAGACCACCATCAGCCTCAGCAGTTCCTCCGATGGGAAATAGCTTTGTGCAGGTGCGATTGTTCTTGTCAGCCACTCGCTGGAACTCATCTCGGAAGTGCACAAATGTGTGCTCCTTCGATCCATCTGGGTTGATCTGTGTTTATAAATGAAAAAACTTCAATAAATTGATCAAGTTGATAAAAACATTGGTGGGTACCATGGGGTACCTACATACGCCCAGGATGATGGCCTCTTGAGTTTGAATATGAGTCGGACCTTAACGAGTCAATAGCCACTCCAGTAATAAAACTTAGATACCGCTGTTTCTTGCTTGAAGAGGCTCCCTGAAAGAAATGGTGTGTTATACAGTGGCCAGTGGCTAGCCTATCCAGCGCTCATATAGGGGGCTTTATTTATGTTACCCAGTGTAGAATGAGAATTTACTTCATGATGCTGTAGTGTATAATCACATATAGTATATTACATCATCATATCATCTAAATATCTATATCATCACATACAGATATGAAAAAATATACTGAAAACACTCGTTATAATAATACCCTGTTCTTAGCCTAGTTTTTTCAAACTCCATTGGGTGCCTCGCTGGGCATCGACAGCAAAAATCTCAAAAAGTTGAATATTTTTATGGAAGCCCACACTGAGGTGGGTCACAGACAGGCCCTCCCCCACTGCTGTAGTGGAGATTTTTCAGGTAAAGGAATTCCTCAAAACTTTTGAATCAATCCAAGTTCCCATAGCTGGAGAGTGTCCAGCACAGAATCAGAATGTGGTTGCCAGACTTAGATATTCAAACGTATTTACGTTTACAACAAAAGTACGTATACTTGAGTACTGAGTAAATACTTTTACATATACTTTTTGAAAGTACTGGAGTACACAAACTGTATTTCAGATAGGGATTGTGATAGGTTTTTCATGGCATAGGTATATGGGAAAAATGGAGGTAAAAGCGAAAAATAAGAAAAAATACGCAAAAATACCTAGCTGAAAATAGGCAAATGACACGTGCACTAGTTAATTTGAAGGGTTAAAATGGTCGAAAAGGTGAGAAAATTAGTTATTTTTAGTTAGAAAATTGGAGCAAAATTCCAAAAAATACCCACTTTTATGTTTTCTACCGGATTAGTATATTACTCTCTTGAGTAAAAGTAAGAAAAAAATACTTTACGTTTTTTGTATTTGGGGGTGAGTAAAAATAAATACTTTACATTTATGTATACTTTGAAAAAAGTTCATTACTTTTAACAACTCTGGATAGAAGCATCATATATATGTTTAATACCCACATCCTATTGCAGCCATGACTGTGACGCTGGAAGGTGATGCGGGCTACCTGTTTGACTGCAACTACCTGGGTGGGCACAAGCTCCGCTGCACTTGCAGCACACCGGATTGTGCATACCTCCAATATTGGCTGCCGGGTATAGAGCGTATGTACGGTCGATCACAGCCATGTGTCGATGGAGGGGATGTTGGTGAATTTCGTATCGCTAAAAGAACACCATCCCTTTGCATGTTAACGGTGAGTGGTAAATATGTTCAATATGTGACATTACTGCATGTCTTCTAATAGAAGAGCACTGTTCTATTTTTTTCGTCAACTTTTTTACCTGCCATTCTATTGGAGGTTCCATTCTAGTGAGACTGCTGTTCTACTTTTTCACCAATATGTTTGACAGATGTTTCATCTGAACATAGTATTTTCAATGAAACATGAGAAACATTTTAGTATCAGAGCACTAATTCAAGTGAACCGAAATGTGAAAACAACCCCTCAAGAACACCTTAGATGTTTTGAGACTCACACCTAGTGATGGAATGGCGCCATTGGCGCTTGGCGCCCTTTTTCTGTGGCGCCCCTGGCGCCTGGCGCCCACTTTCTGAAAGGCGCCATGGCGCCCTGGGCGCTTGGCGCCCTGCCCTAAAAGGGCGCCACAATGGCGCCAGCATAGTTTTTTCTGTGGCGCCCTGCCCTAAAAGGGCGCCACAATGGCGCCAGCATAGTTTTTTTCTGTGGCGCCCTGCCCTAAACGGGCGCCACAATGGCGACACCATAGTTTTTTCTGTGGCGCCCTTGGCGCCTGGCGCCCTGCCCTAAAAGGGCGCCACAATGGCGCCAGCATAGTTCTAAGGTGACCGTCTCTGGATCATCGAAATTCGCCGTAAAAATTGACGAAGCGGTATGAGTGGATGAAATTTTTTTTTCGACCAACGGTTCATCAGATGCGTCTTACAGATAAGAAGCAGAGAACGATGAACCGTCGAACTTGCAAAAAGATTAATCAATGGATTCAAATTGTATTTCCGTTCGAATTGAATGTATTGGGGTATGATTTTATGCTAAATTTTTACCTCATTAGTCCCATTTTTGTTGAATAAATACATGAATGTGCGCGCTAGAGTTTTTAGCACACTGACGGTGCTGTACGCACTTATTTAGACAGGTATCTAAGTTTTATTACTGGAGTGGCTATTGACTCGTTAAGGTCCGACTCATATTCAAACTCAAGAGGCCATCATCCTGGGCATATGTAGGTACCCCATGGTACCCACCAATGTTTTTATCAACTTGATCAATTTATTGAAGTTTTTTCATTTATAAACACAGATCAACACAGATGGATCGAAGGAGCACACATTTGTGCACTTCCGAGATGAGTTCCAGCGAGTGGCTGACAAGAACAATCGCACCTGCACAAAGCTATTTCCCATCGGAGGAACTGCTGAGGCTGATGGTGGTCTGTGCATTTGTATTTACTATATCTATGAAATTATGAAATAGTATTTGTGGGCTGGCGCCATGCTGCTGGCACAATTTAATGTTGACAAATGTCATTTTATTTTGTTGGGTCATTACTCATCATTTGTAGTTTTTTTCACTGCCCTATACCAAAGCCTTGCATCTTAGTGCAAGAAAAATCTGATATCTGAGTCAAATTTTGATCAAAGGCAGGGTTGGCAAAATCTCAGAAAAACATAAAAATAAAATTGAAAATTTAAGAATAAAATAAAATAAGATAAAATGGAAAATTTAAGAATAAAAATAAAAATTGTATAAAAATTGGTATTTTTGTAAACTTGTAAAAAAATTCATCTTTTTTTGTAAAATCATTTCTCATTGCTTGAGTGTCTACCTGTTTATTCATGGATCTGGGGGACAGTTACAGGCTTTGTAACATGTAAAATGTTATGTAAAATGTCAAGCAAATTGTATCCACACCTTATGTTTTTTTTTCTGAATCTTATGTTTTTTATCCAAATTACATTGTTGTTGAATCCAAATCTTATGTGAACTTTGGGTACAAAAACATAAGATTTGGATACAAAACATACTATGTATACAAAAACACAAGATTTTTTTTCACAATTTACACTTTGCTTGAAATTTTACATGACACTTGACATTTTGCATGACAATTGACACTTTTCTTTGCACTTGTCATGACAATTGACACTTTGCATGATATTTTACAAATGTGCCCAGCACACTCCAGTAGTGAAAATATTTCTAAGACTCCCCCCCCCCCTAAACAGAACACTATTGTTGCTTTGGTGTTCTCTGCAATGGAGTGTGCCCATCAAGATCATCATACTATGGATTTGCCCCACGGTACACACAGTGCTTCCCTGAAGAGGGCAAGACAGCCGCAGCCTGCTACACGGTCAGTGATGGTAATATACCAAAAAACGACTCGAATGATTTTCTGTTTGAGGTCTAAAGTTACCTAAAGGTCATTACCTTAAAATGAAAATCGTTGTACAGATAAGAAACTTTACCTCGAAAATGCCCCAAAAAGCGTTTTGATGGTTGTGAATGTAGAAGTATCAAAAATTCTGTCCCTGTGATGACATCATTATGACATACCTACCATATTTATTCTAATAGAATGGCATACCTCCAATAGGATGGCACCTCCAATAGAACCGCAGGCTTCGGCTCTTTTGCACTCATGAAAACAATAGAACAGCAGCCTCCAATAGAACAGCACCTCCAATAGAACGGCAGGTAGATGTTACCTTGGAAGGGTGCCAGAACACGTACAAACATAGAAATGGATGGCGAGAACGTCCAAAGCATTCAAATATTGATATTACCTAAGTTACAAATTGATGCTCTGATATAAATATGTTGCTCAAGTTTCATAAAAATAGAACTATGTTCAAATGAAAAATGTATGAAAAATTGGTGAAATTAAGAACGGCAACCTCCAATAGAATGGCAGGTAAAAAAGTTGCTGAAAAAAATAGAATGGCGCTCTTCTATTAGAAGAAATAGGGTAATCACTATTCACCCCAGTCAAATGTCTTCAGAGAGAGTTATTAGGTGATGTTCACATTCTTTGGAGTTCCTGTCATGAATCCGTGTGTGCCTCTGTTTTGGCTATACGGGTTCAAAAAGTTTGCCATGCACTGCCTTTCCCTATAACACTGCGCCGGTGTTTGCTTGGCCGTGGTGTGCACTGCATGGGGCCCGTGGGTCCAGGTGTTGTCTTTCAAATTATGGGAACTGTCCGAAGACACGTTTTTTGCAGAGCGTGCAGTGACCTCCCCAAGGTCACGCTGCTCTGTTTCCAGCGGCATGCACAGCGCCTACACCTAGCACAAGCAGCGCAGTTATTAAAAGTGATGTTAATTAGCCAAACAGAAAACGAATAAAGTTAGTAATTATACTCAATGTGGTCCAAGTTGAATTTGAGAAGCGCTTTATTTGGGCGATGAAAATATGCGAAGCAGTAAAAGTCGATGCAAAATTTCTCAAAGTCGAAGTAACCGAAAAAACAACAAATGGCTACTTATAAGGCGTAGGTAACTACCATAATCAAGGCAAATACAAAGAAACCGAAATACAATTTCAGCGAAAAGACACAAAATAATCACAAACAGCTTTGACACTTAAAATCATAAAATCAGGGACACATAGTTACTACAAAAAGGCACCACAAAAAGTCACAAAACATAAACTTGATATAAATGCATCTAATGAAAATGAAATAGCTAATGATTACATTTAGAAATGATTAATCAATCAAAAGGCACTAAAATATTAGCTTCATGCCAATGGGGCTTATTCAAGCGTAACTTAAATATACAGAAATGCACCAAACCTCCCATACTTACTTATAATACCTAAACTAATTATGTGTAATCTAACTAATATAATATAGCAGCGCAATGCTTAAATATAACCAAAAGGGAGCGAATAGAATGAATTAACTGAATAATCAACATAGAACATCAAAAAACATACACAGTGAATTTTATATGAACAATAATTATCCAATCGAAATGTGAGCTTACAAATGACACTAATTAATGATATAATTCTACCTAATTAATAATACACAAATCACAGATACTTGAGCTCATGAAAAAACTTCTGTTGTCGACACAAAATAATTATTCACAGGACTCCTATGTGTCACTTTAATCTTTTTCGATTGAGGTTTTTTATTCAAGGATTGCGGTAACTAGCTAAATGCTCGCAAACACAGGTGCTTTTCACCTTCAATGCCACGGCACACTATTGTGACTGTCCAGCCAGACTGCACCCGTGAGAAAGGTTTCAGCCCGCTGACTTTGCCCTTCCGAGCGTGGTGGGATATTTTTGCTAGGGCGGCCGAATATGTTTTTTCAGACTGCGACTTGTCACTATGGGGCGTGATCAGGGGCTGTCTCTACTACCCACCAATACCAGATGACACTGTCAACAATCTGGTCAACATGGGTAGAAACTTGGAACATAATGTACTATGTACAATTGTCGGTTTCCAAAAAATCATTGTTCCATTCTTCCTGGTCACCACCTAATTTTCAGCTGCAGTCTCCGCCTAAGCCCACAGATAAGTGGAAATGTGCATTCGGCCGCCCAGAAAGTCACAACACCGTGCCAACAACTTCAAAAGTGTCCGCATGCCACGCCACGGCACTCTTATCAAACACGTGAAATTCCCCTCTCACCTTGTGACACATGGAATGTTGCTTACTTGCAATTTGACAATTAAATAGTTGGTCTTAATTAAAAGATGGTACATTGGGAAATTAAATTAATGAATGGAAATATTGTGCAGAGCACTACAACCGCTAGAAACATGGAAAACTCAGTCTGCCAGTGTAGCGGGGGGGGGGCGATCTTGTCTTGCAGTGCTCTGTCGGGGCGTTGCGCAGCCCACTGTATGGCTGCACATGCCATGCAGGCCCCGTAGGCTACCAATAGCCAAAGAAATGTCTGGGGGGGGGGGGTTGTTCAATTTATTAGTATACAAAGTTAGCTTGTAGTTTACGTCTCATGAATTGTTATTGCATTCTTTGTCTAAAAATTTGTGGGGTGGGTCTTTTTCCATCATAAAAAAACGTCTAACATTCCTGTTCTACAGTGCTGAATAGTAAATTTGTTGGCATAGTATGGCATTTTACAGTACTGTAACATAGGAAAAATAGGGTGATCGAAAAATCTTCTTCTGATCGACAAAAATGGAATATGTGCTGGGCTTGATGCAGACAGTTAATATGTTGAAAACATATTTCATACATGGTGACCTGGACAAGTATGCTACTCCTATAAACCATGCCAATACCTACATATATGAGGCGTCTAATTTGAAAGGTTGACAAGTCCACAAAATTTTGAGTAAATCGCATTTTAAGTTCCCGATCCAATTTCAGCTCCATGTTGCGTCTTCAATTTGGCTCTCTCATGCCTACAATTAAGTTCCAAATGTTGACAATAAAGTGACACATTTTCAGCGCCTGCTCTCAACGTAAATTATATGTGAAAAATTGCGTGTCCGTAAAATTACATTTGGACAGTGCAAAACTGTTTTGGGGAAAGAAATGGACTTGTCGACTTCTTGCACTGTGGAAGGTGGACTTGTCGACTTCTTGCCCGAATTTTTTGTATTTTCTGAAAAAATGTCAACATTGGCACTAGGCATACGAGGTCAAAAAATTGATGGAAACTTTTGAAAAATGTGCGGGAGTAGCCCCAGATGACGTTTCCAGGCCTAATTCAAAATTTTCATTTTTTGGACTTGTCGACTTTTAGAATTCAACACATCATATGTATTCACAGATCCGCACCAAGGACTACTTTGGTGACTCATACACCTACAACAGTGGCTGCATGGGGGAACAGCCAGAGCGCATGCGTGAACAACTGAGACTGGACCTGGCGCTGGTGGTCATGTCGGCGCCCACGCCCGGACACAAGTGCTCAAAGGGTGGGCCAATGTGCACACATTATGCGTGTCTGAGTGTGCTGGTTTGTTGGGGTGGGAATGTCCGCTTTTGATGGGTGCTGTCACTGATGGGTGCTGTCACAGACTATGGGAATGTAACAATTGTGAACAAAGATGTTAAAATTGGCAATGTTTCTGATTTTTTAATTGTTTAGAATGTTCAAATTTTTATTCCAATGTGATAAAAAAGACACTTTCTGAAGCCAAAGGTGTGCATGCAGGCTGCTGGTGAAACATTGAGTGTGAAACACGTAATCACATTCGCACTTATGTAACACATGTTACAATGTTGTATTTTGCAATTCACATACGTCAACGCATTTCACATTTTCCATAAAACACATCCAAAAATGTTCCATAAATGCAGCACATGTTACAATGTTGTAATTTGCAATTCACATTTCTCAATGTGTTTCACATTTTTCAAAGAACACACCCAGAAATGCCCCAGAAATGCAACACATGTTACAGTGTTGTAATTTGCAATTCACATACCTTAATGTGTTTCACATTTACCACAAAACACAAGCAAAAATGCCCCAGAAATACAACACATTTCAACAGCAACCATCAAAGGTCACTGTACCATAGCCACACATCACAACATTGCCTGGCACTTTTCCATCACTACTCACCCCCCTCACCCCAAAAAAAAACCTCCCTCCCCACCTATCAGGAATACAAAACGCACGACTCCGTTCTCCTGTCGGAGTCCCGCTTCAACATAGCAGAGCAACACATCATAGGCAACCACGCAGTGCTGCAGCACGTGCAGACATTCTGCCCCAGCGAGTTTGGATTGAGGCACAGGGACAAACCTACAAAGGCATTGGTGGCTGCTGCAGAGGCCTGTTATGATGGACTTACTTTGCACAAGCCTGCTGGGGTTATTGTGGCTCATTTGAATGGTGGGTTTAGCTGGTGTTGTTTTGGACATTGATGGGTTGCCGCTAAGACATTGCCTGCTTAGGCCAATGTAAAGCTTTTAATGTAGCTGAACACTTTTGAAAGTTACCTAATTCAGAAATGAAGCCACCGGTGAGTTTATAGTTTGGTGGAAGTTAGGTGGATTTATTTTTGTTATAGTGCTTTACTAGTACTTACCAGGTGCACTGATTTGACATGCACAAGTAACCACTTATAAAGGTTTGTGAAAATGTGCACTTACTGGTTCAGAAGATACCCTCAAAGCCTACTCAACTACTCACTCAAACACAACTTCAAACCACTTTGCTGAATAGCACCATGCACAGCAGAAACTTGATCCAATCACCAAAACTTCAAACTCATCACAGGCACCCATCGATTTGTGCTCTACTGTGGGCTGTACATGAACAATATTTTGGATGAAACCCTCCAAATAGAGTACGGAGCAGCACATTATGAAGGCATTGTGGAGTGGCCACAGAGGGTGGCACCAGTGCTGGTGCCACAGCCACAGAAAGCTGCTGTGCCACCAACAGGTTTGGCATTGTGGATTGTGTCTCAGTGTGTTTGGGGTAGTGATGGGTAATCACTGAATTGTAATTATATATGATGGGTTATATTGAAATAGGTGTAGGTATATTAAAAATAGTATCACTTTGTGAAACATTTTAGGTGAAAAGAAGTTGAATCCCGCAAAGTTTCAATGAATGGATCACATTGTGTCACAGAATATGACTTGAGAAAAATTATTCTAAAATTAACCCTTATTGTGAACTGCAAAACATAGTGAATCATACCGTCAATAGTACAATGTCAATCGGCTCAGAATTCATAATTTAGCTTAAAACAAAAATACAACGAGTGGAAAAGAAGCACTTGACATATCGCCCAAATAATTTACGGTACAACTATCTGCAGTGATGTGTTTCTCTGCCCCACATTCATTACATTTTGAATATGTATCTTGCCCTGTACAAACACAGATGCGAGTTGCCCTGCCCCCAAAATTGGAAGCACCTGGAACAATGTTATCAACCAAGAAAGATTGTCTGAGATGCCAACGGAACAGCCAGGGATTATGGTATTTTTGCACTGCAATTATTTATGTGATATCAAAAATATCAATTTTATTGAATATCGAATAGCAACCAACTTTTGCTATTTTATTCAGGATCAAATAGTGATTTTAAAAATTGTGAAAAAAACACAAATAGCATTCATGAAAGTTACCCATTGTTTTGCAATGTCAAACAGTAATTAAACATGAACGATTTATCCGGTGTATCAATAGCAGTAAACATAAGTAGCCAAAAGTGTTTACTTTTACTCTGCTCTGCCATATTCGACTTTATATTTGCCATCACAAATGAGAAGCCAGTTCAAAATACCCCATAGTCCATCAGCAACCCAAATCTGCCAGGTTTTATTATCATTCCAACACCCTCCACACTGCAGGACAAGGAAGGCATCGTTTTCGACAGCAATGGGCCAGCTGCCGCAGACGGTAAAGCAACAAAGCCACAGCTGCACCTGCCCACCGCTGTGCAACGGGACTTTGTCGCTGGCATCGAGTACACGGGACTGGAGAACCATGATGAGAAACAGTTCAATGTTTGTTTGATTGTGGACTGGGTTTGGTTTGTGAAAGCCGTTAACAGTATGATGACTATGTTTTCAGTCGAAAAAAATAATGAAATAATTGAGGCGTCTACCTCTAAAAGTCGACAAGTCCACAAAATGTTATTTGGAGTTACCGTATTACCTCGAATTATCCCCCCCCCTTGAATTAACCCCCCCCTCGAATTAACCCCCCCCTCGAATTAACCCCCCCCCCCTCAAAAAGGGCTGGGGAAATAATAAACCCCCCCTCGAAATACCCCCCCCTTCGGAATGATGTACGTCATGTACATAATAAATACGTCATGTATGCAATGTACATGATGTATATTACTGTTTATTTGTATTGCAGCTACACATGGACATGTTTGTGTAGCTAATCTACTAAATATATCTTGTTTGGACACACTTATTACCTGTTTTGGGCATGCAAATGCCTACTATTTACTACAATACTTACGAAAATTTCTGACGAAATAATAAGACCCCCCCTCGAATAAACCCCCCCCCCCTCGAATTAACCTCCCCTCAAATTTTGCTGGCGAAATAATAAACCCCCATGGGGGTATTTCGAGGTAATACGGTAATCGCATTTTAAGTTTCGGACCCAATTCCAGGCCCGTGGTGCGTGTCCAATTTGGCTCTCTCATGTTTTCCATTAAGTTCCATATGTTGACAATAAAGTGTCAAATTTTCAGCCCCTGCTCTCATCCTTTATGTGAAAAATTCGGTGTCCATATATTTCTATTCGGTCAGAGCAAAACTGTTTTGGGGAGGGAAATGGACTTGTCGACTTCTTGCACTAGAGAACATTTTTGTTCCCGGGGAGGCCGAGGCTGCCTGATGGGCAATTTATGCACTTGTCGACTTTTAGAAGTAGCTGTCCATAGTGGACATATCACATTTCTTGCTATTTTTTCCCGTAAAAAAGGAAGCGGAGGGATGGACTTGTCGACTACTTGCCCGAAGTATTTGCATTTTTCCCAAAAAATGTCAAATTTGGCACTTTGCCATATGGGCATGTGAGGTCAAAAATTTTATGGAAAATGATAAAAATATGTGCGGAAGTAGCCCCAGATGGCGTTTCTGGGCCTAACTCGAAATTTTCATATTTTGGACTTGTCGACTTGTAGAAGTAGACGCTTCAATTGCAGGATCAAAAATTGAAAGAAAATTCACTTTTGAATTGTTAAAATCACAGGGTGTGCTGCCATTTTACCCCACAACTGGAGATAGGGCACCCAAAGTGAATTCAAAAATTGCCTGCTGATCTTGAATGGGAAGGTGTTTAGTTTGCAAGTACTTTCTCAACTACAACTTGCAATTTGCAACAAAGATGCAGAATTTCAAAGCGAATCTAGATGTCTCTGACAATTCTATGTAAAAAGTCATCATTTTTGAGAAATAAAGTGTCTGGTGCCAGTGCCGCAAATTGAGAAGTGAGGGGTAAAATGGCAAATGCGAAGTAAATTGAAATGACAAATGAATTGGCAAAAGCAAAGTAAAAAATTTAAAATAGAATGTAATTTCTCATCGCTTTTGCCATTTCACTGATCACTTCTCATTTTGCGGAACTGGCTCCTAGTCTTCCTAACTCAATCAACAACAAACAGACCTCGCCCATCCCCCCCCCCCCCAGCCAAGCGGTGTACCAGTGTACCGAGTGACCGAAGTGCAGCACCACACGGCCGTGGTGCAAGTTGGCATGGTGGCCGCTGGCAGGCAGACCGTGGCCCAGCTTACCGCAGCTGCGCACATGTGGTGCTGGCAGTGGCAGTTTAGGTGGGTGGCGTGGAGATTGGGACTGTGGATGGTGAAATGCCATGATGCTGGTGCATGGAGCTAGTGACAACGTGAAATTTACTGTGATATACTCAGCGGACATCACACTTAGTATGGAAAGCTACCATAACCCATCGGAATGATGAAGCAAAAATTATACCGTTTTTCAGCATAATATTTCGTTTTTACTTTGGAGCAATGAATTACGAAATTTATCACATTACAAAAAACAGTAACTTGAAACAGTGTTGGCGCCATTGTGTGCTGTTTCCGCACTGCGCGCCAGGCACCAAGGGAGCCACAGAATGAGGACGCCAAGCGCCAATGGTGTCGTAGCCAACGATGGGTAAGTTCTCCAAATAAAAACACTTTCTGTGTTTTGAGTTTTTCAAAAATGAATACCTGTGTTTTGAGTTTTTTTCACTAAAAAAACTTGAGTAACTCTGTTTTTATTTCTATGTTTTTTGAAAAAACTTAAGTTTTTTCCAAAAAGTTATGTTTACAGCATTTAAACGTGAAAACAGCAGTTTTCTCAACCAATACTGGTTTTACACAGGTTTCAACCACACTTAACAGCTGCGTATTCATTCAAGTATTGAAAAAGTCCATAAAAATGTCTACAATGAGCACATCTACACCACAACCTGTTAAAAAAACAACAATTTATGCAGTACTCCAAAATTCTTGAATGGATGTGCACTGCATGGGAGACTACGGATTTGATTTGTACTGCAACTAAATTTGAACATGTACCTATCCATTGAAGCCTTCAGGATAACTGAACTACTTACCTGTCCCAAAATACCTCATATTAAATTTCAACAAACAATCGCATTTAAGGGACAATGTGTTCATAATAAAAAAACGTTTTTTTTCATCAACTCATTACATAACAAAGTGCCTTCAAATTTACTTATTTTGAAAATCCGATGAAAAAACTCAAAAAACTTTTCTGTGTTTCCGTGTTTCTGTGTTTCCGTGTTCTCTGATAAAAAACTCATTTGAGTTTCCTTGTTTTTCAAAATTTGCGAGTTTCCGTGTTTCTGTGTAAAACAAAAACACAGAAACTCAACGAGTTTCTGTGTTTTTATTTCTGTGTTTTTCCATCGTTGGTCGTAGCGGCATTCCATCACTACCTGGCACATTTTACCACACTAATTGTGACACTATACTTTGTGCACCCTGGTGAATTGTAACAGCCTTGATTGGTTGCAGGTGGGCAGTGGATGCAAAAGAAGATGTGGTGCACTGGATGGACACCATGCGCAACCCACCACATTACAAGCAGTTCTGCTCAGTGCCAGATGACAAGTGCATCATGGTCAGTTACTGTGATTGTAGCTGCACCCCAGTGGGGAATCATTTTCACAATATGAGACACTGGTTTTGGTGTTGTGAGAGCAGAATGCGCATCTTATACTAGGTAAATAGATTTGACGTTCTGGCAAAGATAGAAATTGAAGATATCTTACAAACCTTCAGGCCCCATAGAAGCAGTAAACATGTGATAAGATGTTTCATTCTCACCTTAAAAATGCCTGTGCATTGCATTTCTGAATTTAAATCAATGACACCTACTTTATTTTTATGTTCAATGGAATGCTGCATTTCTTTGTACACACTGCATTGTACAAGCCACATTGATGGCATTGGTATGAACTTTTCAGGACTAGATATTCTGCATATCCTCTCAACCCACCCAAACCCTGCAGTCCATGTCCTACGAGGAGCCAGGAAGCCTGGGGTTCGGCTTCAGCGGTGGCATGGTGGCAGTTCTCCGCTGGGAGGGCAGCTGCGCCAGCAAATTGGACCGGCGCGCAGCAGTCGCTCCACTGCTGGAGAACATGGCCAGCGTGCAGCCACTCATCAATGCCACCTGGTAGCAGTCCCGGACTCTGTCAAATGTCCTGTAAAGTGTCAAATGTCATGCAAAATGTGAAAAGTCATGGATAATGCCACACGAGTTATCGAGTTGCCATTTTGCAGGGCATTTTATATGATTTTTGACACTTTGCATGACATTTGACACTGCAGGGCATTTTACATGACTTCTGGTGGCAGTCCCAAGCCTTGTAAAGTGTAAAGTAAAGTGTCAAATGTAAAGTCAAATATCAATCAAAACAGAAAAGAAAAGATTTTATTACTGAACTTTGCATGACAATTGATAGTTTACTTTGCATTTGACTTTACATTTGACACTTTACTTTACATTTTACAGGGCTTGGGACTGCCCCTGACACTTTGCATAACATTTGACATTTCACAGGGGATTTTACATGACTTTGACAAGTTGCATGAATTTTGACATTTTACAGGGCATTTTACAGGGTCTGGGACTGCCCCAGTGAGGCTGACGGCTGCAACAGTTTGGCTGCACTTGGCAATGAGCCAACTTTTGGTGGCAAAATTGTGTGTGCTGCTGACCCGGCTGTGTATAGGGAGGATAAGAGGCAGGAGCCTAAGGTCACCATGTGCATGGGCCAGTGCTACTTGGTTGGTGATGGGACTTGGATTTGTGATGGGTAAATACAATTTTTTTTTTTGGAATTTAGGGCAGGCTTGAGTGATGATAGAGACAGATTTGAAGATATTTACATTGTTTTGCTGACCGTGACAGTAACTATCATATCACTGTCTCGTTCTAATCACTTCTTTAAAATGTATTTTTCATTCTTTTTGTCACCATTACCATATTTCTTCTAATAGAATGGCTTACTTCCAATAGAACGGCACCTCCACTAGTACGGCAGGTAAAAAGGTTGACAAAAAAAATATAACGGCACTGGTAGATTTGACTAAATACAGTAGTTATCATTAGATTGCAACAATATTGAAAACACTTTCTTCGTGTTTTCAGTGGAAGTATGGTGGCGACATGGTTCGCTATGGCTGCATTGCAGACTTGCAAACGACACTGGGAGGTACTGTGCCACACTTTGGCTGCCCTAAGAAAATGGGAAAGATGCCTGTTGGTTTTCCATCTTGTTTTAATCATACCTACCATCACAACCTTACACAAAAAATTTCACAAAATCATTTGTTGGCGCAGAAATAATTGATAGCATCCCTTCAGTTTCCCACTTGCAAAAAAACACTCGCAGACAGTCTTGCTTCAAACAACCACGGCTGATGGCAAAAAACACGCTGCAGCCGTCTGGTGCTGCACAGAACATCTGTGTCTGTCTTGGAAAAAGCGAGTTGTCAAGGCAGATGTCTTGAATGACCTGCCGTCAACTGGATTGCAGACGTGTCCCAAATTCACCAGCCCTGCGATCATTTTCAACCCATTGAATGCCAGTGTCAGTTGATGGAATGTTTTTTAATATGTCTACACTAGCTAGCTAGTTTTCAACCGAAATTTTGGAAACTCGTAAATCAGCATTCGAAGCATTGAGTTTTCTAGAATGAGGTGCCCGTCCTCTACAGTTGACTGAAAGTAAAATGACTCATGCTAGAAAACTCAAATGTGTTCAATGCTGATTGACGAGTTTTCAAAATTTCAGTTGAAAACTAGCTTATGTGGCCACAATGATGAAATTAATGTACTGTTTGTGAAATATGAAGCTGTGTTGTAACTGTAAACAATGAAAAGCATTGTTAAATTGTGCCTTATCACAATGCACAAATCACAATGGCAGCGATCTTAAAAGTGTCATTTGTAATACAGAACCAGATCAAAAACAGGTGGCAAGCACTACATGAGCAATTGAAAGAATGGCAAATAGGCACCCTTTCGAAACAATAATAAGCAGCACAGTGGCACCCTTCCATCACCACCAAAATGGCACCTTCCATGCATAGCATAAATCGAGGGTGGCATTTGAGGGGGGGGGGGGGGTCCACCAAACTTTCATGTCGTCCCATTCTGTTGTAAGTTGGCCGATTTTGTTGCCGTTCAAGTATGTTGGGGTTTGAGGTTGGGGATACGACCAAATTTTTTTTCCTCAAATAATCCCCCAGTCTCGAGATTATGGGTAATTGGTGGTGGTGGTGGTTATTTATGTGGATGGGTTAAGATAGTTGTTATTTATGTGGATGGGATGGAAAAGTTTGAAGCGCCACAACTTTTGATCGGAAAGATATATTGAACTCATTTTTGTTTTACATTAATTCTCATTGTATAAAGTATAAGATAGCATGTTCAGAACAATTTATGTTTCGTGTTGAAAAACCGGGTCAAATCGGCATACGGAATTCACACATCACTAATACAACTACAAAAATGAAATCCGCAGGTTGTCCCGATCATTTTAAATGTTAAACGATCCAAATCGGCCCAGAAATGGCTGAGTTATTGAGCTTTCAATTCAAGATGCCAGATCGGACATGTAAAATAACCACGTTTTTATAGACCCCCTTATCTCGGGACTGGGGGATTTTTTGAGGAAAAAAAAATTTGGTCGTAGCCCCTACCTCAAACCCCAACATACTTGAACGGCATCAAAATTAGCCAACGTACAACAGTCTGGGACGACATGAAAGTTTGGTGGACCCCCCCCCCCCCCTAAAATGCCACCCTTGATTTATGCTATGCTTCCAGGTTCGCTCCAGCTGGGACTGGCAGCAGCCAGCAGAGCAGCCATTCACAGCTGCCCAGCTGGCAGTGAACTACTGGGACAGCAGGCCAGTGGCCCGGGATGCCCAGTGGAACGTCACCAAGCGAGCAGTGGTTGAAGCTGCTTGCACACCGGGGCTTGTTTGTGGACAGGTGAGTTTTGTGTCTAGACTCTAGAGATGTAAAACTGCCAATGTTTGGTGCCAGTGCCAGAGCATGGTGCTTTTGGTGCTGACACCATTTTTCCTTGGCACTATTAACAGTGCGGTCCAGAAAAAGCAACATTTTGCTCTGGCACTTGGTGCTATTTTCCCATGGCACCGCAAAGTGACTAGAGGACTAGACTAGAGGCACTTGGTCATGGGTTCGGAAAAGCTCCACGGATTCTTAGCTTTCTGCAAAATGAAAAAAAAATCAATCTTATATTGTTCCTCCAATGAAAACATAGTGTGAATAAATAAAACTACACATAGGTTCAAAAAAGTCCATTTCAAAAATGTCAAACAATTCATACCTCACAGACAATCACAGTGGACATAGTCAGTGAAAAGAAGCACATTTTCCACTTCGAGCAGTCGTGCATGAGCCAGAAACAGCTGAAAACGTCCCGCTTCATGAAGATTCTGCCAACAGCTTGCGTGGAAATCTTTATGGGCATGTTTGATGAGCAGGGGGAGGAGGATGATGTCCTGCGGGACATGAGCCAGCTCACTGCCAATTTCCATGTGCGCTTGTGTACCATATTTCTTTGAAATACCCCCAGGGGGTTTATATTTCAGAGTGGGAATTTTGAGGGAGATATTTTGAGGGGGCTTATTCGAGGGGGTGGTTATTATTTCATCAGAAATTTTTATGGAGAGTTGTAGTAAAACATAGGTATTTATGTACCCAAAACGTAATAAATGTGACCAAATAGGACATATTTTGCTCATATTTTCGTAGATCGTCCCATAAACAAGTCTAGCTATAGCTGCGATGTGAATGCACAGCAATAAATAAATACATAATGTTGATTGCATACATGATGCACCTTATCCAAGATGGGGAGAGAGGTATTTCGCGGGGTGGGGGGGGGGGTATTTTTCCAGCCCTTAAGACCTGGGGGTATATCGAGGGGGGTTAATTCAAGGGGGGTATTTCGAATAAATACGGTAGTTTTTAAAAATGGGGTGAGCAATTGTATAAATGTTTTAAAAAATGGGGTGGTGTTTACACAAAAACAACAAACAGTTTAACAACAAATTTATTTAAGTTTCTTATTTCAAGGATCAAAGTTCTGTATTTGTGAGAAAAGGCAGTGACCTATACATTGTCATTGCGACCACTGAGCTGCGACAACAGGAATTTTTTAAATGTCTATACCTTACGAGGAACAAGCACAAGTTATCAGAAACTTGGCATGTGTGTACAATCAAGTAGTATGTATACTTCACTACCTTCTCTCACAAATACAGGACTTTTTCCTTGAAATCTGAAACATTAAAACCAAATTCTGAAACATTAAAGCACACACCCCCCTCCTCATGCAGCTGCCGCGCGTGATGCCCATGGAGCTACTGGAGCACTACGCGCACCAGGTGGCAGTCCCAGACCCTGCAAAATGTCCTGTAAAATGTCAAATGTCATGCAATGTGCAACGATGGGTAAGCTCTCCAAAAAAGAACATAATCTGTGTTTTGAGTTTTTCAAAAATGAATACCTGTGTTTTGAGTTTTTTTTCTCGAAAACTCTGTTTTTATTTCTGTGTTTTTGTAAAAACTTGAGTTTTTTAGGGTTTTTTTGTTGAAAAAACTCGAGTTCTTTCCAAAAAAATAGAGTTTCCCCCCAAAGATTTTGATTTACATCATTTCGATCTGGAAACAGTGGTTTTCTTATAAAATATTGGTTTTACACATCTTTTCACCCCACATAACATTTGTGTATTCATTAAGTTTTAAAAAAGTCCATCAAAATGTCCACAATGAGGACATTAACATCACAACACCAGCAACAAAATGCCCAGAAACGACAATTTACACAGTACTCCAAAATTCTTCAATGGATGTGCACTGTATGGAAGACTACGGAATTGATTTGAACTACAACTACCATTTATCTCGAAATACCCCCATGGGGATTTATTCTTTCATCAGAAAGTTTTGTAAGGCATTAAGAAAATAGTAGGCATTTACATACCCAAAACAGGTTATAAATGCGTACAAACAGGATATATTTAAAATAAAATGTAGGTAGCTACACAACCTAGTACAGTCTATGTGTAGCTGCGATGCAAATTAGCAGTAAAAAATACATCATGTACATTGGATACATGATGTACATCATCCCGGAGGGGGCTATTTCGAGGGGGGGGCTTATTATTTCACCAGTCCATTTTGAGGGGGGCTATTTCGAGGGGGGGGGGCTTATTATTTCACCAGTCCATTTTGAGGGGGGTTAATACGATGTAATAAGGTATACTTAAATGTCGAAACTTAAATTGTCGAATCCATCATAAGATGTGCATGCCATCTTGAATTTCTTTTTTGTACCATTATAAAATATGATTACATTATGTACTTATTTACATACTATACATGCTTATCTTAACTTGTTTAGTTTAACTGGATTAATGTGCATTCAACCGCTGCGCTGAAAAAAACACAAAAACTCAAAAAAAAACTTTTCTGTGTTTCCGTGTTTCTGTGTTTCTGTGTTCTCCAAAAAAAGCTCATTTGAGTTTTGAGTTTTTCAAAATTTATGAGTTTCCATGTTTCTGTGTAAAACAAAAACACAGAAACTCAATGAGTTTCTGTGTTCAATTTCTATTTTTTCCATCATTGGCAATGTGTCAAAAGTCACGGAAAATGCCCTGCATAATGGCACATGTACGTTTGTCATTTTGCAGGGCATTTTCCGCGACTTTTGACACTTTGCATGGCATTTGACACTTTACAGGGCATTTTCCGTGACTTTTGACACTTTGCATGACATTTGACATTTTACAGGGCCTGGGATTGGCACCAGGAGCAGCCCAGTGTCGTCTGGGACCAGGTGCTCACCCTGCTGCTCTACTGCCACGTGGACAAGTGGATGGCCGTGGTCAGTTCTCATGGGGCAAGGGGTGGCTTCAGCTTCACGGGGGCTACCAGCTCATCAAACCCAGTGCCCATTAACGATGGCAAAAAAATTCGAAAATTCAAAACCTGTTTTCGAATTTTTGAATTATTTTGTTGTTGTTCTGTTTTTTGGTGAAAATCAGTAAAAATGCGGAAACGTAACCAAAAACGTCATATTCACATGCATTTTTTTGTAGCAGCAGGAGCAAAATACATATCTGGGGGCAGTCCCAAGCCCTGTAAAGTGTAAAGTAAAGTGTCAAATGTAAAGTCAAATGCAAAGTAAAGTGTCAATCAAAACTAAAAAGAAAAGATTTTATTACTGAACGTTGCATGACAATTGATAGTTTACTTTACATTTGACTTTACATTTGACACTTTACTTTACATTTTACAGGGCTTGGGACTGGCACCAGGTGCCAGTTCCGCAAAATAAGAAGTGAGAAGTGAAATGGCAAAGGCGAAGATAAATTACTTTTTTTTCTTTTTTTTTTTTACTTCGCTTTTGCCAATTCATTTGCCATTTCACTTCGCCTTTGCGCCTTGACTTCGCCTTTGCCATTTCACTTCTCACTTCTCATTTTGCGGAACTGCCACCAGGTGCCGGTTCCGCAAGTGGACAAGTTAAGAGTAAAAAGTTAAGAGTTGAGTAAAATGACAAATGGCGAGTTAAGAGTAAAGTTAAAGTTTAAGAGAAAAGTTAAAGTTTAAAAGAAAAGTTAAAATTTAAGAGTTGAGTTAAAGGTTAAAAGTTGAGT
Source organism: Sphaerolaimus hirsutus (assembly GCA_964036195.1). Classification (NCBI taxonomy): domain Eukaryota; kingdom Metazoa; phylum Nematoda; class Chromadorea; order Monhysterida; family Sphaerolaimidae; genus Sphaerolaimus; species Sphaerolaimus hirsutus. Next base: position 21,776 of record CAXIWS010000776.1, on the reverse strand, counting down.
TAAGAGTTGAGTTAAAGGTTAAAAGTTGAGTTAAGAGTTGAGTTAAGAGTTGAGAGTTAAGAGACAAGTGGAAAATGATGGTAAAAAAATAAAAATGTGAAATTGGTTTTGATACGGCTGTTCGCTGGCATGCTGCCAATGTTGTATGCACGACATTTGAAAATAACGTATCCAAAAAAATTATCGCTAAAAAAAAATCGCGGAACGTTGTTTCAGAATGGCCGTGCGGGGACAAAATATGATTGAAGATCAGCGTATCGCGCTTCTGCAACAAATGACCCATTTGTCTTTTAACTCAACTTTTAACTCAACTTTTAACCTTTAACTCAACTCTTAACATTTAACTCAACTTTTGACCAAACTTTTAACCTTTAACTCAACTCTTAACTTTTAACTTAACTTTTGACTAAACTTTTAACCTTTAACTCAACCCTTAACTTTTAACTCTTAACTTGTCTACTTGCGGAACTGGCCCCAGGTGGGCCCCCCCCCCCCCAAACCTAAAATGCCGCTCTCGATTTATGCTATGGGCGCACATAAAGGTGCGTGTGGCCGATAGCTCATATTCGTTCAATGCGGTGAGCCAACCAGATTGTAATTATTCTTGTTTGGCCCACCCCGCTAAATTCATGATCTAAATAGAGTTTCTTCGCCTGGATCAATTACAATGCAAATGTAGCACTAATCTACTGTGCAAACAAAAATAACCATTGGTCAGCCATAATCATAAATACCATAATTGTGGCGTCTAATTCTAAAAGTCGACAAGTCCACAAAATGCGATTTTTAGTAAATCAGATTTTACGTTTCAAACCCAATTCCAGGCCCTAGGTGCGTATCCAATATGGCTCTCTCATGCTTTCCATTAAGTTCCATATGTTGACAATAAAGTGTCAAATTTTCAGCCCCTAATCTCAAACCTACCTATATGTGAAAAATGGAGTGTCCATAAAATTCCATTCGTTCAGAGCAAAACTGTTTTTGGGAGGGAAATGGACTTGTCGCCTTCTTGCACGCGAGAACATTTTTGTTCCCGCCCAGGTTGGCCCTGCCTGGGCAACATGGGAAATTTATGTACCTGTCGACTTTTAGAAATCGGTGCCCATAGTGGACTTATCACATTTCTTGCGTTTTTCCCCATAAAAAAACAGGATGCGGAGGATGGACTTGTCGACTTTTAGCCCCAAAACTAAGTTGACTTGTCGACTTCTTGCCTACATTTTTTGCATTGTTCCCAAAAAATGTCAAATTTGGCACTATGCCATATGGGCATGTGAGGTCAAAAAATTTATGGAAAATGATGAAAAATGTGCGGAAGTAGCCCCAGATGACGTTTCCGGGCCTAACTCGAAATTTTCATATTTTGGACTTGTCGACTTTTAGAATTGGATGCCTCAATTCTAATGCGACCTTTTTCAACCCAACCGTCGGCACGCATTCCTTGCTGTGCACTGCCACATTGCCAATTGTTCAATGCACATTTTGTGTGTGACGGCTGTGGAGGTGCAGGTTAGCACCGGGTAGCGCTAGATGAGCACCGGGACTAGATGAGAACCGGGACTAGATGAGCACCGCCACAGGGAGATATGAAGGCTAAAAAGTAAACTTGAACTTGACCCGTGACATTTGTCATGAACAAAGTGGCAACAATTACCTTCATTGTGTTGTGTCCAAAAATCTGCATGAATCCCCCCACCACCCAATTTCAGCCAGACAATCCAACATTTGAGGACATCTGATCTGATACTTGCTTTGTGTTCATGTGAATTTGTTTGTGATTCATTTCATTTATTTATCATACCACTGTCATCGTTCCACGTGGTGGGTGTATAACAAAAATATAAAATAAAAACACAGCATGCAAATCAATACTGGGCATCACATCTAGCATTCTAAAAATCTCTGGGAGGTTTATATTTTAAAAATCTCAGTAAATATAATTATATAGCCATTTAATTTTATTTATCTTTTATCAAAAATTTTCAGAGAGATTTAATTATATATTTTATTTCTGTGTGAGAAAATAAATAAAAAAATCTCCCTGAAGTCATCTTTTTGAGAAATTTTGCCCCAATTTTCATACTTTTTGCCCATTTTCACCTTCAAATCTTTGACAATCCATGCTTTTTCCCCCTATCTTTGGCTTTACATGTGCTTATTTATATACCATAATTGGCTATTTTTTCCCTTATATGTCTTGAAAAGCTTACGTAAAAGTCAGTCTGAAATACATCTTCTGTACTTGAGTAGTCTCTTGAAGTATATGTGAAAGTGAGTACAGGTACTTTTTCAGGCAAATGTGAACATATTTACTCAGTAAACTCCGTAAACTTGAGTATACATATTTTTTGAGAAAACAAATATGTTTTAGCAACTTTGGAAAACGCGAGATGAAATTTGAATAGTAAAATAGGTGTTAAGTGAAAATCCAGTGAATTCTGAGGTTTCAGAGGGTGATGTCATTTTTCGGGAAGTTCTGCGGCCAGAACAATCAAGCAGTGCACCATTACCATCATTATCCATGGGGTGCTTCACAATTACAGTTTATGATCGCTTTATGAAAGTTGGCTGAAATGAATACCCGACATTTTGTGCTGAATATACTCGGATTCCAGGTTTTCTTCCCTCCATGGACATCTTACCTTCCGGAGGTATGAGGTCTGCAGGGACATCATATCTCCGCGGTCATCATACCTCCAATATATTTGACATACGGAGCTATAATGTCCACGGTATAAACACTAGTAAAATGCATATATCTGGGACATTATAGCTCCGCGATAAATGACCAGCATTTAGTAGCGTAACAGAGGCATCTGTTACACTGCATAGGTTTAATCGATTGATTTGAGCATGCATATTTGTGCCTGTCTATGCCGCCTGACCAGGCCTGTCCATTTCTGCTGGGTCAATGCGGTTCCAGCCCACATTATTAATTAATTATTTGCAATTTATATTTGCATGTGATATATTAGGGAAAATTGAAGAAATTGTGACAAAATTCTTTTGAACCCGCAAAATACTGCATGCTTTGCACGGGGAAATTTCACAGCGCGCGGGTGTGCAGAACACGTGAGCGTGTAACAATTTTTATGTTTCTTGAAACCACAATATTTATGTTTCAATAATTTTTCATATGAATACCAAAAAATGGTGGATTAGCATCCCTCCCAGCCGGGAGGAACACAAACACACAAAAAATTTGGTGGACAAGCACAAATAGTAATGTGTATGTGAAATTGTGTGGTTGTGCACAAAAAATTGCAAAATCCCTAGTGTAAGTGCTTTTTGGTGAAATTTGGTGGGCATGCCAAATTTCTGCCACATAATTTACAATTTGAATCCATTGTGAATTCTCTTGTGCAAAATGCCCCCATGTACAGAACGCACCCATGTACAGAATGCACCCATGTACAGAACGCACCCATGTACAGAATGCACCCATGTACAGAATCATTTACACTAAAAATGTTTGAGTGAAAATTGGGGCAGAATTCCTAAAAATATACTGACTTTTACGTTTTCTGGAGGGAAATCTATTTTACTCATGTTTACTCATGAGTAAAAGTAAAAAATTTACTTAATGTTTTCTGTACTCAGGGGGTGAGTAAAAAATAAATGCTTTACGTTATCACAATATATACCCCGTCAACTGTAAAGCCAAAGTACCTCGCTGGGTAAGTCAAAGTATGGCTATGTTAAAGCCACATTGAACATTAAAAAGTGTGTCATTATGTAAGCCATAGTGTGTCATTTTTTCACCCAATAGGTTGACTGGGAAGCCACAATACAGGTAGAATACATGTACACATATGTACAAAGAGGAGGTATAGTACATACGGGGTGGTAAGATCATAGTATTTTTGGTCATTTGGCAATGCGTTTGTGCATGGACACGTGTGGCCAATTTCCGATTGGCTCAATTAACTAGATCATGGATGCTTTTGGTGCTAACAAAGTGTCGTCAATGACGCCATGCACAAATGCCAACTGTCGGCACCCAAACTTTTTAAAGATGGGTGTCACTGTACTGAAAAACAGTAATTGATTTTTGGCAGCAAAAACAGTGCATGTTCCCAAACACAGGCACATACAATTTTTAAAAAGTATGTATGTTTCCAAAACTGGGCACATACACGTTTTTCTGAAATGTATGTGCCCATAATCATGGGGAACATACACGCATGTATGTTTCCAAGTGTGGGCACATACATTTTTTTCAAAAGTTGCATGTGCCCAAAGCTGGTAACATACATTGTTTTTATCGCATGCATGTTCCCAAATATGGGGAACATACACACCGGGCACATGCAGGGGCACATAAGTATGTGCCCTTCCCGGACAGCCTGGTCGTCATGGCCCATGGCACATGTGCTGTGCCAATTAGGTCCAAATATCGCCACTTAGCCGATCAACTTGGCATGCCCAGCCGCTAAATTTGATCGGCTGCAGCCGCGATTTCTCTTTGTTGTGCAACAGGCTCGCAGTCGAGCCTGTGCACAGATTGCATCACATCAAAGCAATCACAATCTCCCTGAAAAATTTTCCTGGGATTATACTCCAAATTGCAACAGATGTGATGCAATTTGAAGTCGGCACCGCATATAAAGAGTGCCGTTGGCTGGACAGCTTGACTGAATGATGGTTGGCTGGACAGCTTTCGAGTCAGAACTGGAGAAAAACGTGAATTCATATGTTGTGAATTCCGTTCAACTTTTTTGGATGCATCAATGCCCCATGAATGAATGTACAGAATGCACCCATGCACAGCACACACCCATGTACAGAACGCACTCCTCAAAATGTAATTTCGTTCATGAATCCATATTTTCATCGTGAATTCCCTTGTGCAAAATGCACCCATGTACAGAACGCACGCCTCAACATGTGACTTTACACCTTGCACGCGTGGTTCACGCTGGAAGAAGACCAGCGGCGAATTGATCTGTGTTATTTCCACTGGGAGTTGACAGATACTTGACATTTTCAGGCAATTTTACATGACCTGACACACAATGGGTTTTGCATGCACAATGTGTAAAATCTAATTTGAATCACTCTTGCTATAAACACAGTTAAATATCAATATGTTGTTACCAACACAACTCATGCATGTCATTATCCTATAAATATACATCCTACTTACAATACACGTTGAGTGCAGTGTTATCAGTGGGATGTGTCTGACTATTTAATTTCCACGTTGAGTGCAGTGTTATCAGTAGGATGTGTCTGACTATTAAATTTCCACGTTTCCACTTATTCATCATCGTCGTGGATGCGACGCAACAAATGTGACCCCAGGAGCCAGATTTAATTCTACCTACAGATTTGTAGGGTAGGGCGTACACCCGATAGATTTTTTAAAGTTCAGCCGCATTGACGCACTTGCACCGAGAGATCGGCGGTTTGTAAAATATACGAAACCATCCCTTCAGGTCGCCGATATTGCAATATGACGTATATCGCTTCGATTTTGGCCTGGAAATCACTATTTCGTCATTTTTTGGCCATCTGCCAATTCACTTTTTATTTTATTTTGTCGGGCGGGTTACTCGCATAAGTCGCGCTTTTGTACGCTTGTGCATGCATTTCTTTCTTGTCGCTGCCCTCATGGTTTTGGTTGCAGACAGTGAACACTAAAAAAGTGACCACCTGACTACACAAGAGCGCAACTTATGCGAGTAACCCGCCCGACAAAATGAAATAAAAAATGAATTGGCCGATGGCCTAGAAATGAATGATTTCCGTGCCGAAATCGAATAGATATACATCAGATTGCAATATCGGCGACCTTAAGGGATGGTTTCGTATATTTTACAAACCGCCTTGCTCTCGGTGCATGTGCGGCTGAACTTTAAAAAATCTATCGGGTGTACGCCATACCCTACAAATCTGTAGGGAGAATAAAATCTGGCCCCAGGAATGACATCACTGTGTTTTTCTGATCATTTTTGAATGTTTTTGAATTTTGTTAATGTCATCAATTAGTAGTTGCGGGCTCAGGCATAAATATTTACAAATCGAAATTTCCAGTTGGATGTGCAAATATATATTTTTGATAATCGAAATAGGTACATATCTATATTTAACTAGATATATATTTGCAAATCGATTTGTGCTTGGAAGCAAATAGGTACATTTGACCGTATTTCTGCTAATAGAAGGGCGAGTCAGCAATAGAAGGTACGTACACTTTTTTGACGTTATTTGGGTCACCAAAAAAGACTGGAAACATTTTGGAGGCACAAGCTAAAGTGTTTGTCAACTGCATATATAAACAATCAGATTGTACCAATTTCCATTCATTTCAATTACTTGTGTTGCCTGCTTTATTGTCATCTATGTAGGTGCAAACATTTGTTGACTGCATTCATAACATATTTACGTTGTTAAGTGCATTGCTTGCTCCCAGGATAGTAAATACACATTCATGAAATGCAGACTTTTATTTAATTACCGTGGAAACAGTGAAAAAATAGAATGGCAGCTTAGAATGGGAGAAATAGAATTATAGTGATCCCATTATCCTTTGACCAAATAACACATGCGCGGAACTTTTTACACGCTAATCCGACGTCAATTTTTTTGCATATACTCGGCGTACGTGATACTCTGCCGTCGCACTGATTTATGTCTCGTGTTGGAAGCGTGCCAATGATTATCAAATCATGCGATTTCCGTAAAAAGATGAAAAAAATTCATCGATGTGAATATATTAATGAATAACATTATAACAACAATCATTTTTGTCATCTTTTTATGAAACACACACGCGTTAACCATCATTGGCGCACTTCCAGCGGGAACCACGCGTGCAAGGTGTAAAGTAACCGGAGTATACTAGATAAGCATCTTTTGATAAATTTTTTGTCGCATAATCCAACTCAAAGTTTGGCACATTCATCCTCTTATGAAACATGAAATATGCCTGCCTATGATCTAACGGTCGATAAATGCACATGTTGTTTTATCCATTGGATCAATAATACAGGGTGGCTCAATGGCTGGTGAATATCATAGTTGTTGAAACATATTTTCTCTAACTCGATGAATACTTATACACGAGTACAGAATAGATACGTTTCCTTTGAAAAAAGTTACTGTACTCACATTTACATATACTTTTTGAAAGTACTTGAATACCGAAAACGTATTTTTATATAGCTTTTTCAGTCTTTTCACAACTCTGTTTAGCCGCAGCTAAGTCATGCGAAAACAAAAACGTGGCCGCAAACACAAAAGTGCTGCTTTGTTGCCCTCAGCCATGGCAGCCAGAAAAACCATCAAAGCAACCTTGATGAGCCACACTGCACACTGATAAATATTGTGCTGTTTTACCAGTGGAAAAGATCCCTTTGGGCAGGGCTTGTGTATGCAGGGTGTCCAACAATGGTTCCATATGTTATTTTTATGTGATCAATACAAATAGCATTCCAAAAATGTCTTGAGATTTAAATTTTTTGAAATATAGAAAAAATACTCAAAAATATAATGATATGTTTTTTATGGGAGACAATAAAAATATATTGTTGATATAAATACCTATTTTCTCCACGTTTTTCAGAGAGATTTCATTATATTTTAGAGAGATTTCTTAGATCATATTTCATTGTATTTTCTTAAAGAAGTCCAATTTTTGGAACCCTGCAAAATGCAAAATATTTGGCATGAATCACACTGTATATCCCATCCCCATCTCTTCAGGCTACCGCCATTGTTATAGCATGCAGCGCGGTTGCTCGCGCGGAGGTAGATTCCTGATGGTAATCTGCTCAGTGGTAATCTGTACCGATGGTAATCTTATTGTGATTACCATCCGTACATAGTAGATTACCATTCATACATTTGGATTACCATCAGTACAAGATCGATGAACAAAAAAAATCACATGTTGCATATTCATTACATGTGTATACGCAATCCTTTAATAACAAGATTGATTAATGGAAAAGTGTATTCATTACACATGTATAGGTAAATGAACTCTACAACTATGTAACAGACACCACATGGTCTGTTTTCATTGTGCAAACATTGTCACAGTAATCAAAGGTAACTTAATCTAATAAAGAATGCTGCCCTTGAATGTGAGAAAGTGTGAAAATGTGCTTGCTTCAATAGGGGGTGGCTCTTAAAATATAGCTGAGTGTTTCAATTTTTTGTTTGTAATATTGTGAAAAATGAATGAAATCAAGATTGATACTAAATATCTGGTATTTCTGAAAGAAAACATACACCTTCTTGCAAATGTAAAATTTATTTGTATACTTGCTTTTTGTGCAGAATGTTACTGTGCTATGATGAATAAAGTCATTGTGAAAACAAAGTAACTTTATCTTACAAAGAATGCTGCCCTTGAATATTGGGAAGGTGAAAATGTGCTAAGGGAGTGGCCCTTTAAATATGGTTGAGTTTTATATAAATTAGAAACATTTTAAAGAATTTTTGACTTTTTTGCTGCAATTTCACTTAATTCATTCAATCAATCACATGTACATGGTGGTTCTTTGACATTTACTTGTGAAATTTGTAAAAGGTTTTAAACTTGTCAAGTGAGCATGAATATGATGTGTTTACTTTGTTCTCACAGGGTGCACTTGATACACATGGGAAAAACATATGCAATTCACATTGAGGATTACCATCAGTACATATAAGATTACCAACCATAAATATAAGATTACCACCAGTACATTGAAACTTTTGCATATTGTTCAGCCTAGGATTACCATCAGTACTTGAATGGGGATTACCATCGCGGAGATTACCATCAATACCCTCCCGCGCAGATAAACTTCAGTATTTACATGTTTATTTATGTATACTGTCTACTGAACGCATACTTTACCATTAAGTCTACCATATTCTATCTGAATGATGAACCAAAATATTTTAGATTTTTCCTTTGGTTTTGATACTTTTATCTTGTATTCCACAACCAACAGTGAGTTTGATCATGTATTTTTGGCCACCGTGCACACAAGCACAGTAGTAATCTTTGATGATAGACACCGCGGCCCCACCGCAAGCTCAAAAAGCGGCAGGGCACCTTGGCAGCATGTTCACAAATCCAGCCCGCCTGTCCAGCTTATTTGTGCACAAGTTTGTGAACATGCCACCAAGCTGCCGCTTTTTGAACTTGCGGTGGGGCCGCGGTGCCTATGCTTGATGTCAAAAAAGCGGACCAGATGCCACATAAAAGGGTGCCGCCGTATGATAGAACTGAATGGTGAATACATGTGATATGCATGTGAGAGGCAGTCACGTACTCAATAGTGTGAAAAGTCAATAAAGAGAATACCAAACAATCATTGGCTTTGTAATATATTACTTTTTTATTATTCAGGCATAATATTGTAGATTTAGCCAGAAGTAGCCAGAAAAAATGACCCTCATATTATTTTTGTAGATAGTCTTTTGCACTGCGCACTGAAATTGCGGGCTAGACTTTTGACTCTTTTCATGACATTTTACACAGAATTTTGAGTGACTTCTCTCACCTTACATTGACACCTTACAACAATTGACATTTTACAGGGCATTTCATATGACTCTTGACACTTTGCATGACATTTTACAGGGCATTTTACATGGATTTTGTCACTTTTAACATTAATTTTACCCACTTAAAACCAACCTGAGAATAACTTTGAATGCTGCAGCCTGTGTGGTCCCCAACAGGCTGTCTGGGAGGGGCACACACAGCGTGTGCCCAGCATGTGCCTCACCTGTGCAAACCCCATATTTGGGCACACACACATGATAAAAAAATGTGTGTTTCCAAGCTTGAGGCACACGCAACTTTTGAATATGGGTGCGTTCTGTACATGGGTGCATTTTGTACAAGGGAATTCAAGTTCAATGGCCAGTGTAGTATGTGGGCCAAAATTTACAATTAGAATCCATTATGAATCCATACATCATGAATTCCCTTGTGCAAAACACACCCATGTACAAAATGCATGCCTCAAAATGTAATTTCACTAGCCATGTGATTAGCATATCATTTGGGTATTGACATTCATCTTCGCAGCCCCCCGTTTTGACGGTATTTGTACAAAAGCTATTTTGTTTGTCCAGGTAAAGTTGTAAATATTTATAATAGATAGCATTTTTTCATGTAAATATTTTCATTATTTATGTATACTTCTGAAATGTTAGGTACTTTTAACAACTCTATGCATATTCGCCATGTTTCCTGGACATATTTATGTTATGCTACTAAATGCATATTATTGACTATGAATGATAAAATGCGCCCATGTACAGAACATATTTATATACAGAATGCACCCATGTACAGAACACACCCATGTACTGAGCGCATCTATATCACATATGTAAATATTTACTATAGCATTTTTCTGATCAGCCTTGTCGTTTTAAGTAGTAATTTTCCCTCAAAATATTCACCCACTCCCAATTCAACTAAAACTAAAAAATATTTATATTTCTGTTTTCATGTAAATATTTTTGTTGTTCAACTTCTGAAATGTTAGGTACTTTTCACAACTCTATGCATATTTGCCATGTTTTTTGGACATATTTAACACCCCACTGTACAGAACGCACCCATGTATAAAGTACAGAACTCACCCATGTATAAATTGCCAAATAAATAAATAATAAAAGCCCATGAATGCAAATTTCACCAAAAAGCAGTGTTTGGAATGTGCGCTTTTACTTTGGCAGACCAGGCACCACAGTCATACAGACTCATTGATCATGTTCAAGGCATGCGTACATGGGTTTCTATCAGAAAATTCAGCAAAATGGTTGACAGATGTCCAAACCCTGTGTGTTGACCGTGGCAAAATGAATGGATAAAGAAATACAGAGATTTGATAATTAGGTCCATTTTGTCCAATTTATATATTTACACAATTTATCTATTTCACGCACTATAATTTAACCGCACAACTATTTCTAATTCATGCACTATATTATTTATCCATGGAGAATATTTGATTAGGAAAGTGTCTTATAAGTTATTGGTAAGTTTATGTGGAATATTCAAGTTAAAAGGTCAATTATGTTATAATTAGGTTTATGAACATAAAATTAGGCTCATTCGACTCGCCAGCATTTTCTGATTATTTTGATATATATATATATATTTACATGGTTTACTTACAATTTGGGAAACTCAAATCTTGCAAAATGATTATTCGCAATGTACTTACTTAGGCCAGCATCCTAATAGAGAAACGGTACCCTGTGTTTGACTAGCACGTATTTACCAAGCCCTTCGCATAGGCATATTATTCAACTTCACAATGCTTTACTATTTAGGTCAAATAAATACTTCATATTAGAACCCCGCTTATACCCTGCTCGTATAATATCTTATATTTATTATGAATCCTGCTCATTTAATATACCCATTTACCTCAAATAAGTCCCAATTTCCTCATTTATCAATTATACATTTTCAGGAAGTGATTATTATTATATCAAGTTATACCTTGCTCTACTCACGTCATTAGGAACATTTGCAACACTATTTACAATTTCCAACTCTATTAAATAAGTTTCCAAATGGCGTCAATGTTTGCTGACAAATTGAAACAGATTAGCAACTCGCCCAAGTTTGCCGACTTAGTGCTGTCCAGAAACATGTCAGAAATCAGAGCTCAAACAGAGACTCTGTACCAAACCCTGCTAAAGACCCTACTCAGAGGAACTCAGCATCAGATAGAGTCCTGAGGAGCGCAACAGGGAAAGCCACAGCAACCAGTAGCAGTCTGGTGATTGGAATGCTGTGCATGGTGTTGATGCTGACAGGCGTGTCAGAGACAGCAACGCTGAGAGAAGCCGGCAAGGCTTACAGCGAATTATTTTCCAGAACATATGTTCTAGAAACCTCGACAGTAAGGCCACCATCATTGCCGCCATTGCTGTCAGAATGGCCACCAAAATCTGTCAGAGAAATGCAAACTTATGAGAAATTCAAGGATGCAATCAAGGATCATCCTGTGGAACAGGTGATCAACTCACAGAGCCAGAAGTATCAGATGTGCACCAGTGGAAGGCATGGACACACACTCACAGTTCCTGAAGAAGTGCAGTGCCATATCGCACCAAGGAATTTCGTCAAGGCAATGAAATTTACACTCTATGCACAGAGACAGATTCCACAGAAAGAGAAAGCATACAGATGCTACATCAGAATCAAAGAAATCATCACACACACCAGTTTCTGGGGAGCGAAAGGCATTATGGGCAATTTTGAGAAATACCAGCAAGTTGGCGTGGTAGCCTGCAATTATGCAAGAATCCACAAGATGTTCAGAGGAACACCATTGGTGGAAATGGAGCCCAGAGTGTGGACGACAAACAAAACCTTGAATGTAGAATATTCATGGTGCTGCAGAGACAAGGAAAATGTCGTCAGCAACTTCTACATGGAAGAAGGAACCATGGCATCACTTGATGGAAAGACTGTAATCAGCGATTTGCAAGATTTCAGCCAGTGCAGAGCCATGATGGGACATTGCAGAGACCACAATTATGGAATCACAGTGTGGGATACTGAGAATTTCAAGCATCAATGTGCATATGAGAGAATTGGCAGATTCAAATCGGAAATATCGGGCAAAACAATTATTGTATCAGAATTGCAAGCAGCATACTCCCACAGCAACAAGACAAAGAGACCAATAGGCTCAGAATGTGTTCCAAGAGACACATATTACACCGATCAGGGAGGTGTATTCATTCAGTTTGACAGAAGAGAAGATGTGCTTGTGGAATGGGCAATGCCAGGAAAAATAGTGGAGGCAAAAGAGTCGACAATCAGTGGAATCTTGTATGCCAGATTGGACAACAGAAACTCCAAGTTTCAGTTCCTGCAACATGTGGTCAGAGAAATGACTCAAGCACAATTTGCAATTGTATGGCACCAGTTATGTCAGCTTCGCAAGAACCAGCTGGACATGCTGACTCAACTTTTCTGCATCGATCCAACATTGGGGATTCGAGCCATGCTGGGAAGACAGGATGTTCAAGCAGAATGGGCTGGAGAAGCAATTATGTTTTGGGAATGCAAAGAAGTGCAGCCGTACATAATTTATCAGACGGGAAAAGTGGGAGAGACATGTTACAAGTACACACCAATGAGACTAGACAAAGACAGGCCCTTATGGTTCAAGAGCCCAGGCAGCAAAGACTTGGTGAAGAAATCACCAGAAGATGACTGCAGCCACACCACACTGCACCTGTACAGAGATGAACATGGACAATGGAAGTCCGCACATGGAATGGTGCATGTTACAGAGACGCCAATTGAAATGACATGGAAAGGACAGTGGCAGGCCTTCACATTTGATGCGCCTTATCTGTTCACCAACATTGTCAACAGAGCAACCAATTTCATGGATGTCAGAGGCCAGATTCAGAGACTACAAAATCTAGAACACGTTCAGAATCAGTTGATCGACTACACAGCAGACATGTCATTGGATCCCAGAGTGATCAGAAATTCAATAGAAGGCATTGGAGCTGGAATTGGACAGACAGCAGCAGGAATCGGCAAAGCATATGGTCACTACATTTCTGGAGTATCAAAGGGATATACCAACTTTCTGGGAGGAATGCTCAAAGGACCCTTCCAAGTGATCATCAACACAATCACAATACTGCTGGGAATCACAATCCTGGTGGCTGGAATCGTAGCTGTAGGATACCTGTGGGACAACTGGAGGATTGCCACAGAAAAGCCAGTTATTTCACCATGTGTATACACATGCATATGGAAATGCATAGTGTGTCCATTCAGATGCATATGGCTATGTTTCAGAGCCATCAAATATACTGTCAAGAATTCAACCTGGAAAGAGACCAATTATCCACAGAGAAAAGTACGCAAGCAGGGTTGGTTTTATAAAAATTCATTTTAGTAAAATTGTATAAAAATTGTATAAAAATTTTATTTTATTTTTATTTTATTCTTGTTTCATTTTATTTTTTTTAATTTTATTCCCAAAAGTCATTAATAAAATAAAATGACTCATTTTACAAAAATTTTACAAAAATTTTACAAAATTTTTACAAAAAATCAGAAACATGCATGCCAGGCCAGAAAAATGTTATAATTAGACCTTACATGAAAAACCTGTGACAAATTTTTCCCTTACTTTTCAAAAGTTGCATGCAATATGTATTGTTAGCTAGCTGCAAGTGTAAAGTTACAATTATTGATAAGAATGGTTTGCATTTTCAGTAGAAGGACTACTGGAGTGTGCTGGGCACATTTGTAAAATGTCATGCAAAGTGTCAATTGTCATGACAAATGTAAAGTAAAGTATCAATTGTCATGCAAAATGTCAAGTGTCATGTAAAATTTCAAGCAAAGTGGCAATTGTCATGACAAATGTCATGCAAAGTGTAAATTGTGTATCCAAATCTTGTGTTTTTGTATCCATAGTATGTTTTATATCCAAATCTTATGTTTTTGTATCCAAATGTTCACATAATATTTTGGAGTCAACAACAACAAAATTTGGATACAAAACAAAAGATTTCGAAATAAAACATGATATTTGAACACAATTTGCTTGACAATTGATACTTTACATTTTACATGTCATAACAATTGACACTTTGCATGACATTTGACATGACATTTGACACTTTACAATGCTTGGGACTGCCCCCAGATCCATGAATAAACAGGTAGAGACTCAAGCAATGAGACAAAATTTTACAAAAAATATGAATTTTTATACAACTTTACAAAAATACAAATTTTTATACAATTTTACAAAAATTTTACAACAATTCGAATTTTTATACAATTTTTATTTTTATTCTTAAATTTTCCATTTTATTTTATTTTATTTTATTCTTCAATATTCCATTTTATTTTTATTTTATTTTTATTTATTTCTGAGATTTTGCCAACCCTGTACGCAAGACAGAGTTGAGACCAGCAATCAAGAGGGGAGCCAGATCCAACTCAACACAGTCAGTCAGATTTGCCAGGAGAGCAGAAATAGAAGACAGAATGGCAAAGTCAATATCAGCATACGTACAGCCAGATGAAAGCTCAGCTGATGAGGGACAAGTCAGAGTCAGGAACAGAGAAAGTGTTCACATGCCTGATATCCGCAAATTCACCACACGCAAACGCGCAGGAAGCAACATGGGCAACTACCTGCTTCACCATCAGGCTTGGTCGGCATTGGCATCACCTGCTACTGGGCCTGCGACTTCACGCACGCCCACAACTTCACGCACGACCACGTTCACCACCGAGGTGACTGTGGAGACGCCACTCATCACGTTGGCGCCCACCACCACCAGCATGTGACATTGCTGCAACAACGGAGTGCAGCAACTCTTCTGCCCGGAGTGTGTTGACCGTGGCAAAATGAATGGATAAGAAATACAGAGATTTTATAATTAGGTCCATTTTGTCCAATTTATATATTTACACAATTTATCTATTTCACACACTATATAATTTAACTGCGCAACTATTTCTTATTCATGCACTATATTATTTATCCATGGAGAATATTTGATTAGGAAAGTGTCTTATAAGTTATTGGGCAGTTTATGTGGAATATTCAAGTTAAAAGGTCAATTATGTTATAATTAGGTTTATAAACATAAAATTAGGCTCATTTGACTCGCCAGCATTTTCTGATAATTTTGATATATATATATATATATATTTACATGGTTTACTTACAATTTGGGAAACTCAAATCTTGTAAAATGACTATTCGCAATGTACTTACTTAGGCCAGCGTCCTAATAGAGAAACGGTACCCTGTGTTTGACTAGCACGTATTTACCAAGCCCTTCGCATAGGCATATTATTTAACTTAACAATGCTTTACTATTTAGGTCAAATAAATACTTCATATTAGAACACCGCTTATACCCTGCTCATACAATATCTAATATTTATTATGAATCCTGCTCATTTAATATACCCATTTACCTCAAATAAGTCCTGATTTCCTCATTTATCAATTATACATTTTCAGGAAGTGATTAGTATTATATCAAGTTATACCTTGCTTTACTCACGTCATTAGGAACATTTACAACACTATTTACAATTTCCAACTCTATTAAATAAGTTTCCAAATGGCGTCAATGTTTTCTGACAAATTGAAACAGATTAGCAACTTGCCCAAGTTTGCCGACTTAGCGCCTCGCAAGATTAATGGTTTTCTATTCACCCAATTTGTACATTGTATTTCTTTACCATACTTATTTGAATCTACACACGCGCAGTGTAAGCCAACTGTTTAGGCTAAATGTGTCTTATTTGTGCATCATATTTAGGAAATTATTGTAGCCATGTTTTATATACAATTTTCCGTGTTTCTGCAACTTTGGAAGTATTACTTCAGTCTTTGACCCAAGTCTGGAATTGACCTTGCAACCAGGGTTGGTTTTATAAAAATTCATTTTAGTAAAATTGTATACAAATTGTATAAAAATTTTATTTTATTTTAATTTTATTCTTGTTGCATTTTATTTTATTTTATTTTATTCCCAAAAGTCATAAATAAAATAAAATGACACCATTTTACAAAAATTTTACAAAAATTGTACAAAAATTTTACATTAAATCAGAATCATGCATGCAAGGCCAGAAAAATGTTATAATCAGGCCTATACTTGAAAAACCTGTGACAAATTTTTCCCTTTCTTTTCAAAATTTGCATGCAGTAGGTGTTGTTAGCTGGCTGCAAGTGTCAAGTTACAATTATTGATAAGAATGGTTTGCATTTTCAGTAGAAGGACTACTGGAGTCAGCTGGGCACATTCGTGAAATGTCATGCAAAGTGTGAATTGTCATGACAAATGTAAAGTAAAGTGTCAATTGTCATGACATATGTAAAGTAAAGTGTCAATTGTCATGCAAAATGTTAAGTGTCATGTCAAATTTCAAGAGAAGTGGCCATTGTCATGACAAATGTCATGCAAAGTGTAAATTGTGTATCCAAATCTTGTGTTTTTGTATCCATAGTATGTTTTGTATCCAAATCTTATGTTTTTGTATCCAAATGTTCACATAAGATTTGGATTCAACAACAGAATAATTTGGATACAAAACATAAGATTTAGAAATAAAACATAAGATTTGGATACAATTTGCTTGACAATTGATACTTTAATTTTTATATGTCTTGACAATTTACACTTTACTTTACATTTGTCATGACAATTGACACTTTGCATGTCTTTGTACATGACATTTGACACTTTACAAAGCTTGGGACTGCCCCCAGATCGATGAATAAACAGATAGAAACTCAAGCAATGAGTTAAAATTTTACAAAAAATATGAATTTTGATACAATTTTACAAAAATACGAATTTTTATACAATTTTACAAAAATTTTACAAAAATTCGAATTTTTATACAATTTTTATTTTTATTCTTAAATTTTCCATTTTATTTTATTTTATTTTATTCTTAAATTTTCCATTTTATTTTTATTTTATTTTTATTTTTTTCTGAGATTTTGCCAACCCTGCTTGCAACCCAAATAGGCTAGCAATAGAAACTTCGACTAGGAAGCTTGCTAACTTTACGCTTTTGTAATTCATGCTGTATCTGATCGACAATAAAGTACCTGAAATAACTTTGAAAACCCTCTTTCAACACGCAACAATGAAATAAACGTAATTGGCTGCCGACAAGTGAATGTTTGGCTACAACAGGAAAATCTAACCACTCTAGAGACCGTCACTCACTACGGTCTTGGAGTTGCCAGAATCGGTGGCAGAGGTCACTAACTTCGGTGGCTTCATCACACCCTGATACATTATAATTTTCCAACTTGAGACCAACTATGTTTGACAGGGCAGTGTCCCATTTGAAATTTCCCCACGCAAAGCACGCAGAATTTTATGGCTCAACTGGGCATAATGACACTGATTTCTAAAAGGCGGCAAGTCCATAATTTTCCCATAAGGCAGCCTCAACTACTACGGGAACAAAAACGTTCTCATGTGCAAGAAGTCGACAAAGTCCGTTTCCCTCCCCGAAACAGTTTTGCTCTGACCAAATGGATTTTATGGACACCCCATTTTTCACATAAAGGTTGCTTGAGATTAGGGGCTGAAAATTTGACACTTTATTGCCAACATATGGAACTTATGGAAAACATGAGAGAGCCAAATTGTACACGCACCACAGGCCTGGAATTGGGTCCGAAACTTAAAATGCGATTTAATCAAAATCACATTTTGTGGACTTGTCGACTTTTAGAAGTAGAGGCATCAATTGTATGTTGCGGAGTGAGGGGCTGTGGATTCAACTATTCAACTTTGGATTTGTGTAAACTATTTGTGTTTACCGGAATGGCCCTTTTTTGAACCACCGGTTCACTGGAATTATGAGTTTATCAAATTTTCAGCTTCAGAGCTGATCACTTTCCCAATTTTGAGCCTGCAGTGTGCTTGCCAATGTGTCGCATTTCCGTTTCGTTTTGCATGCTATTCTGCGTATCTGATTTTCACTATTTGTATCCAATTGCGATTCCAGTTTGAAAAATTTATTGGCTTTGAGCCAGCGCATGAAAGATGGAGCCGGGCGGCGATTTCGAAACTGTTGGTAAAAACGACGAACAGTCAAGCACATCGGTGGTTCATCAGAGATTGCCCACTGAATCTGACCAAGTTTTTCTTCAGTTTTTGTTCATTTCGTGGACTAGGACCGTTGATATACTGTTGTTTTTTCCCTGGTACGCTGTAAAGTTGCGTCGCTCCATCGGTCGTTTTTAAACGCGAAAATTGAACTCTACGGATTTTAAGGAAAAAGTCCAATGCCCTAATTCAATTTTACGTCTGCATTTTGTCTGTTTAAATTTTGAGCTGCTGCTAGCTGATTATGTCAAGCCCGGTCCAAAATTTCATAACAATTTTCCATCTATCTACACTTTAACGGACTTTCAGATCGGCAGTGACGTGTTCAACCCACATACGATCGCGCGTCTCATGAATGATGCGCCCAGTCCGCCCAAGTTTGTGAACTTTTCTATTAGTATACTCCAGTGACATGACAACTCTGCACCCGCAATTATTTATGTCTCACGTTGGAAGTGTGTCAATGATAATTAAACATGATTTCTGTGAAAGTATGAAATAATATATTGTTGTGAATATGTTAACGTAGAACGTTATCGCAGCAATGAATTTTTCATATTTTTATGGAAATCACGTGCGTTAAATATGGTTGGCATGTTTCCAGCATGAACCGAGCATGCAAGATGTAAGGTCCCTGGAGTATAACGTTTTCTACTTATTCTTTATTGTCGCTTATTCACGTCGCTCGGTGCCTTTGTTGATTATGCGCTCAAATCTGCAGCTTGACACCAGCGACAGCTCAGCTGCTGATCGAAGCTGCGCGACTGTTCGTTGTCGCCGCGGTGCAGCGCTCGATGCGCACTGCTACGGAACAAAGGTGGGCGTGGTCTCCCCAAAGGGTAGGGAAGGGGGTACCCAGGGGTTGGCTATATTTTGACCCTCCGGAGGGTTGGATAGATAGCAAATATCCGGAGGGATAGATTGCTGAAAAATTTGGGGTGGGGTTGCGGAGTTTCGATATCTAGGCTTTTTCGAGGTGTAGAAGGAAGAAATGTGAGAAAAACCACTTAAAGTAGATGAAATATAGCTGAACATGGGTATATACAGTGCGCGCAGAAATTCCTGTGCGTATTGTCACCGAGCCATGTGCCACTGTTACTCCGCGCACTCGCGCCAGCCTACATCATTAAACTGTACGCGAATTTTGCTCGGCTGGGCGCGTCGTTTTCCCGGCGATGCAAAGCAAAATATCTGCGCGCACTGTAAGCAGATACAGTTAGAAATTTTACCACAATTTTTGCTCAAAATCGCTAATTTTGATACATTTTAATAGTTTTTCACCTTCGAAATTCCAATTCATGTTCCTTATTGTCTTTTCTCGTCCATTTTTGTGCTATATGTATTACTCATATACCTATTTTTAGCTATTTTTCACCTACTTTTAGCTATTGTTCTCCCTTTTCGTCATTCTACACCTTGAAAAAGCCTTTATGTTGAACCCCGTGAACCCCGTGGGTATGTGCATAAACAGCTAGCTACATGATTTATTTTGCAATTCACAGCGGCGGTGACATCAGCGTCGTTGTGGACGATTCACATTTGGAGCGAGCCCTTCCCCAGCTTCTGCTCGACTTTGCCTAGTTTGTAAATTCACTGTTTTTTAATAATTGTGCTCGTTCTCCCATTTTTAATTAGCTTGCCATTTATTCGCAATAAATTGATAACTGGCTGTCTAGGGTTGGACTGATGTGAACTTAAGTGTGACAAACGTGTTCAATAACTTTCATCCTCAAAAAACTTGTCAGTTAGGGTTAGCAAGCGATTTTTTTCGCGGCATCGCTACTATGGTTAAAATTAACTAGACAAACGTTTAATTACGTTACGACATCCGCTGCTGGCCTAATTTTTTTCATTTTACACTTCCATCGTCCTGCGGCCAGTTTCGCAAAGTGAGAAGTGAAATGGCAAATGCTAGGTGAATTGAGAAGTAAAATGGCAAAAGCGAAGATAAATTACTTTTTATTTTTTTACTTCGCTTTTGCCAATTCACTTGCCATTTCACTTCTCAATTTGCGGAACTGTCACCAGTACCCTGATATTGCAACATATTTAGATTTTCATTCGCGACGATTCTTATACTTGGGGCGCTTCTCGCAGCAGGGGCATACGTCAGCGCATTTTTTCTGGCCCATTGTACTCTTTAGTTGTGAAAATGTCCAGCGTCTTTGCTTCAGTTCCCGGCGTTCCGAAATGCATGCACCGATTTTCATGTCACAGGTTGAACCCCTTCTGCGTGTTTTTTCGTGGGTGATAAAGTTGGAGATAAAAATGACCAATAATAAAGTTTTGCGCAAAATCGCGAATTTTCATAACTGTTTACCCCGTTTTCACTGTCAAAGTCACTGGTGACCTGTGCCTTATTGTCTATTTTCAAGTGTTATTGGCAAAATATGTGCTTTTTGGTCAAAATACCAATTTTTGGTTATTTTCACATATTTTTTGTGTGATTTTTCTCTCTCTTTTCTTCCTTCTACACCTTGGGAAGGTCTAAATATTGGACCCCGCGGACGCGGACCCCCCACCCCCCCCAGAAAAGTTATCAGCTGCCTATTGCTATGGAGTAGCGATTTAAATACATTCTATAACCTATTTATATTAGCCCCCGCAGGGGTCCAAATCTACAAAACCCCTGCTACACACAGTTTTGCATTTACGCTCTTTTGCATTTACGAATGTACCGACTCTGACCTGTTTTATCTCTAACAAACCCGTTGTATGCGTGTTTGAAGTTTTTATCAATTTGCCGCATGCAGCAAGCCCACTCTAGCGGTACGGTGTAGGTTTCGCAATCCTTGTATTGGCTGCACGGCACGAATACACCTGCGCATTGTACGGTTGCGGTCGGGGTACCTAGATTTTGACCCCCGGGGGGTTGGATAGATGGCAAATCGCTCCTCCGGAGGGATAGATAGCTTAAGAAAAAAAATTATTTTTTGGGATGGTTGGGGGTTGCGCGGGCTTGATAGGCTTTTTTCAAGGTGTGGAGGGAATAAAAAGGGATAAAAATCGCTGTAATTATGTCTAAAATAGCTCAACGTAGGTGGACAAGAACATACCTAGTACTAAAATAAAATAGTTGATAATATGCAATAAGACCCATGATAGTGATTTTGGAGTTGAATTAGCATTAGAATAAACGGATAAATTAGCGATTTTGG
>CAXIWS010000775.1:0-24225 GCA_964036195.1 Sphaerolaimus hirsutus | reverse complement strand
AAACGTAAAATATCTGACATGGAAAACTAAAACTTGGGTGGTATATAGGCGCAACCCCCCACTACCCCGCATGAATAAATGGGGCAGCGGCGACCCACTATAGAGGGGGTCGCCATATACGTGAAAAAATTTGCAGCGTTTTTACTGTCCCGCACAGGTCCGGCCCCCGGTTGATTTCTTACACTGCGGGTCCCGTATCTCCAGCTGTGGGAGGGGTATAGATCTAAAAAATTTTAGGGATGTGTCGCCAACACCCCTCCCCTACTATACACTGGCCAGGCGGTTTTTGGCAACTCACCACAGTGTGGGGTGCAGAGTTAAAAATTTATTAAAATGTTACTGCCCCACACAAGTCCAGCATCCAATTAAATTTCAAAAAATGGACACTTTTGTGTTGTTTTAACACTAATGTGGTTGACAATGTGAAATAAGAATGAAATATCCTCTAAAAAATATATCATCCGACCTAAAACTGGCCACCACATGAACCCCTTCCCCCAAGTGGATGACAAAAAATCACTTTTTACAACTTTTTTATTAGACACTTGAATGGCTGGTTTACAATAATTTATAGGGGAGGGTTAAAGGTCTCAAGTTGTGTAAAAAATCTTACCTCAAAAATGCCTTCATAAGAAAATTTGCTGTGGGTGAATTTCAAATTGTAAAAATGACATCATTGCAGGAACAAAAATAGGCAAAATTTACAATTTTAAATTTACCCCCAGCAAATTTTCTTATAGAGGCATTTTTGAGGTAAGGTTTTTTACACAATTTGATACCTTTAACCCTCCTCTATAAATCATCGTAAACCAGCAGTTCAAGTGTCTAATGAAAAAGTTGTAAAAAGTGATTTTTTTGTCACCCACTTGGGGGAGGGGTTCATGTTGTGGGCAGTTTTAGGTCAGATAAGATATTTTTTAGAGGATATTTCATACTTATTTCACATTGTCAACCACATTAGTGTGAAAACAACACAAAAGTGTTCATTTTTTGAAATTCAATTGGATGCTGGACTTGTGTGGGACAGTAACATTTTAATAAATTTTAAACTTTGCACCCCACACTGTGGTGAGTTGCCAAAAACCACCTGGCCAGTGTATAGTTGGGTAGGGGTGTTGGCGACACATCCCCAAAATTTTAGATTCATACCCCTCCCACATGTGGAGGTACGGCACCTGCAGTGAAAGAAATCAGCGGGGGCCGGACCTGTGTGGGACACTAAAAAAGCTGCAAATTTTTTTTGCACTCGGCGACCCACCCTGTAGGGGGTCGCCGCGACCCCTTCAATTCATGCGAAGTAGAGGGGGGTTGCGCCAATATCTACCCCAAGTTTTAGCTTCTGCCGCGTCCTAGAACTGTAGATAGGACGGCAGAAGTAAAATGAAAAATTGGGGGCTGGACTTGATCGGGAAGGTGTTTAGAAGCTCTGAAACTTTCAACAGGAAGTTCTTGACAAATTGTTAGGCCCAATTTGCTAAGTGGATTCTCGCTTTGTGCCACTAAATTAATAGTTTTCACTTTAGGCAAATTTGTACTTCCCCCAGTACCTACAGTAAGTAGTGAATACTACACCACTGTTATAACTAGCTCCAATACTACGTAAAATGCATGCATTTACTGTTTTATTCACATTATTATTGTAGGGTGTTTTTCGATACATTTTCCCCTCTCCCAGTCCATTTTCAGTTTTTCAATTCAGTCTGCCACTATGTTTCTGTGTGAAGGAAGTTTGCTAGAGAGTTTAGTAAATAAAATTGGTTCTCCAGCATGAGATTCTGTGTTCCAAATCTGTCCTGTGTGCTCTAAAATTTCTACTTTGTCATTGAGAAATCAGTTTTAATGCCCAAAATAACCAATCAACCCCCTACACTTGCAAAACTGTTCTAACTGCTGCTAAAACTAGACTTTGGTGAATTGCCCAGTCTAGTGGACATCCAAACCATCGAGGCCATCAACAGCACCACGGTCAACACAAGTGTACAGCCAACAACACATTTTCATTAAGATAGGGTATGAAATGCTCTGCACATGCATTTTATACCAAGCCAGCTAGACATGTGAAAAGTGGGTGACATTGGCGGTTGGCGTTCATTTCTTGCAGTGAAAGAGCTCAGCAAATATCAAACAACGGCTTCAACCCAGCTAGTTAAATACAGTCCGGCGATTTGTACAGGCAAATTTTTGTGCTTTATTATATCAGTAGGCAACCCAAATTTTTTTTTTTTACATTGTAAACGTTTTTGTTAAGTGATGTGCCCAAAATCGGGCAGCCTCCCTACAAATTGATGATGTATGCCCTACACCCAAATCGCACCTCCAGACACGCTATTGAATTGTGTTGTCGGGCGGTGCGTGCATGTAGGGCAGCCGTAATCAACTTGTAGGGAGGCTGCCCGATTTTGGGCGCATTACATGCATGTAGGGCGCATTATGCAAGAATTAAATCTGGCCCCTGGTCCGGCAGCCATTTTCTGAGTCGGTGCTGGACGCCATATCTCCAACTGTAGTGTGGGGATTTATTAGAAATTTTGAGGGTATATACTCAAAAAAACCTGCTACTATGTACGGGCTGGGGAAGGTCGGCAACCCACCTCAGTGTGGGTCACTGTATACATGAATATTTTTTTGAAAAAATTGCTGTTTTAGCGAGGTCAGGCACCCCATGTTTTTTTTTCAATATAACGGGCTGCCATACTAAAACTGTTGGGGGAAATTGATAGAAATTTTGAGGGGGTGTAGACAACACCCACCACTACTGTACATGGAGAATTAAACCCACTGGCGACTCATCTTTAAGTGGGACACAGCAAAATAAACTCATTTTTATTGGAAAATTCACTGTCAAAGCCAGGATCATCACTTGACATTGAAAATGTAAATTTCTTTGGAAAAGTCCTCTAGAGGACAATGTATACCAGCATAAAAAGTGCGCATTAATAAAGTAGGTTGAAATCAAATTTTCACCGGGTACTTGTGTATCTTTTTCATCCCTACACAAGTTCCAGATTATATTTTGTTGTTAAGTCAAATTTTTAATACACACTTTTAATGCGTACTTTTTATGCTAGTACACATTGTCCTCTAGAGGACTTTTTCTAAAGAAATTTACATTTTCACTGTCCAGTGACGATCCTGGTATTGACAGTGAATTTTCCAATAAAAATCAGTTCATTTTGCTGTGTCCCACTTTCAGGTGAGTCACCAGTAACGATGGCCAACCCTCTGAAAAAAAGTATTTAAATTTTTAAGTGTTTTTTGCAAAATGAATTTTCGAATTTTCGAATTTTTCCTCAAATTAATTTTTGAATTTCAAATTTAATTTTCAAATTTTCAAATTTTTGAATCTTTTTGGGCAATTTTCAAATTTTTTGGGTAATTTTTGAATTTTTTTACATACTTTTCGAATTTTTTGCAAAAAATATTGAATTAAGAGCTTTGAACTGTTAAGTAGTTATGTTGAAATAAGTATGGGTGCTTGGTGCATCTCTGCACATTGCTTAATTTGACCGGGTCCACCCATAGCTGGAATTGTGGGTGGCTGTTATGGGGGGGGGTCCACCTGACCTTTGTGTCATTCCATTATGTTGTACATTTTTATCTATATATTTACCATAAATCCTTCAATAAGTCCGCCTCAAATAACTCACCCTCGAATAAGTCCCCTCAAAAATCACTGACAACAAATACCCCCCCCCCGCCGGGGGGACTTATTCAAGGATATACAGTATTTATATTAAGTATATGATGACATGTTTAGAAAAATTTATTTCACACATTGAAATACTGGGTCAAATTGTATAATTAATTTATGCATCACTAATCCAACCTCAAAAATGGAATCTACATTTTCTGCAGATCATTTTAAGTATTTAACGGTCCAAATCGGCCAAGAAATGACCAAGTTATTAAGCTTCAAAGTCAACTAGGTAGCCAGATCTGCCATGTAAAATCAACACGTTTTTATATTTAAATAGAAACCTTGGGAATTCTTGGGATTGGGGGACGATTCAAGGAAACGAATCAATTTGGTTGAGTGCAACAGAATGTGGCGACACAAAGTCTGGTGGACCCACCCCCTAAAATGCCTTCCCCGATTCCAGTGCTGTGTCTGCCAGAGTTGCGAAAGCGTATTTACGCTTACCCGAAATACCCGGGTAAATGGGTATTTATACTTACGCTTACGCTTACGCTTTCATAAAATACCCGTACGCTTTATTACGCTTTCCTGGCCGAAATACCTGGGTACTAAAAGCGTAAAAAAACATTTCACACAGCACAGTTTTACACTTTTGAAAAAGTGTAAAACTACAAAAAATTAAAGTGAACCAGAACACATGACAAAAAATAACTGTGAAATCATTCAGCCATCCGTTCCGAGCATTGTAACTGTATGCACCAAGTTATAAACAATGTCATAACACTAGTGGCTACTGCAGGACAACCCAAAATACCCTTAGCTAAATTTTAAATTGACATAAAAATGTGGCTTCACCTGGTCTCGATCCTAGGTACCCATGGCGCGATTCCGCCATGGCGCTTTTTCGAATGCCATTGCCAATGGTGCCGGAAAAAAATGGCGCCATGTGCCAGAAGCACCATGACACCTTTTGTTGGTGCTGGCGCCAGGTGCATTGCCAGGGCACTTTTCCACCACTTCCTCATGCATCACTCCACGTTCATACATCTGATAAGACATCTAATATCATCTAAAGGTGAAAGCAAGGGCGTTTTCAGATGCTCTACAGCAGGAGCCCTTTCTAAAAAACAATTTACGCTTACACTTATTTTTACGCTTTCCTGGGTATTTTAAAAATACCTTACGCTTACAGTATCCATACTCAAAATTTGGAAAGTGTATTTACGCTTATGTTTACGCTTTCCAAAAATACCGGTATTTTAACAACTCTGGTGTCTGCCATGGATACCATTTCAATGTTCACTGACTTTTTTTTTCTGTTTCGATAGACTTTTCCAGATGCACCGCGTATCAATTATCGATCGATTACGCACATATAACCTAAGAATGTGTTTGATTTCCTTGAATTCCCTGAAAAATTCGAAAACTATTTTCGAATTTATGAATTTTTGAATTTTTTCAAAAAAAATTCTATTTTTAAGTGTTTTTTCCAGTGGTGGAAAAAAATTCGAAAATGCCGAAAAAATTCGAAAATTCGAAAATATTTTCGAATTTTCGAATCTTTTTTTGCCATCGTTAGTCGCCAGTGGGTTTAATTCGCCATGTAAAGTAGTGGTGAGTGTCGTCTACACCCCCTCAAAATTTCTATCAATTTCCCCCAACAGTTTTAGTATGGCAGCCCATTATATTGTAAAAACACTGGGGTGCCGGACCTGCTAAAACAGCAATTTTTTCAAAAAAATATTCATGTATACAGCGACCCACACTCAGGTGGGTCGCCGACCTTCCCCAGCCCGTACATAGTAGTGGGGGGAATTGAGTATATACCCTCAAAATTTATAATAAATCCCCCCACTACAGCTGGAGATATGGCGTCCAGCACCAACTCAGAAAGCGGCTGCCGGTAGGGTGTCAAAAAAAAATTTTTACGGCCGGAAAACGGAACGGAAACCGGAAAAAAATTTGCACTAGGCGGAGAACGGAAATGGAAACGGAAAAAAATTTCAGCGGCCGGAAAACGGAAAAAGAGACCGGAAAAACGGGAGTGCACTGATACGCACATCTGCCCGATAGGCACATGTGCCCGTTTTTTTCACTTGACATTTTTTCAAGTGATTTTCAGATATGAGTAAAGTGAAAAAAAGTTGCGCAATGACATGAGTGAACTTTTTTCACTTCACTCATATCTGAAAATCACTTGAAAAAGTGTCAAGTGAAAAAACAGGGAAATGTGCGTATCGGACAGATGTGCGTATCAGGCCTGCCCCGCAAAAACGGAAATGGAAAAATCAAATTTGCACGGAAATGAAAAAACTTGATGAAATTTAGCAGGAAAACAGATGAAATTTGCTGAAATTTTGCTGGAGATGGAAAAAATTTGCAGTAATTTAGCTGGAAACAGAATTTTTTACATCATTGACAATCTGCATGAATTTTTACCAGTTTGGCTGATTAGAAAACAGAAAGTTGAGCCAGAAAAAGGTAAAATGATGCGGAAAAATGGAAAATTGAGGCGGAAAATGGAAAAAAGCGGAAAAACTGGAAAAAGAGGTGGAAAACAGAAAAAAGCGGAAACACTGAAAATTTAGCTCAAAAACGGAAAATGAGCCGGAAAAATGGAAACAGAAAAAAAGTTGCCAGAAAACGGAACGGAAAACAGAAAAAAAATTTCAGCAGCTAGAAAACGGAATGGAAAACGGAAAAAATTTGGCTGCGGAAAACGGAAACGGAAAACGAAAATTTGACACCCTAGCTGCCAGACCTGGCGTGTCCCCTGTTTACATGTGATTTAAAATACCTATTGATCAGGTTTAAAAAAAAAAACTTGAGTAAGGTGTAGCGCATCTGCAATGAGGTCAGCCGTCACAGTTGATAACACGCTGCCAAGGAATGAATCATTAGCCTGGAAGCTCGGCTTTTCTGTACCTTTAAGCATCCCGCAGCAAAGATTTGCCTGGCAGAAATGATCCCTGTAAGCAATATTGATGTTGAATAATATAGCCATTCATGCATTGACTATGCCAACTTGTAAAGCAAGATCATGGAACATGAAAAACATGTAGAACAAGTGGATATTGTTCCTGGTAATTAAATTAAATCTTCAAAAAATATACATTCACTAATCGTGGAGCTCCATAACTAATATATTTGCCAATTTGACTTTTCATACATCCAGGATTCAAAAATCAATGGCTGAGAAATAAATATACCTAGGTAAATATTAAGTCCACTAGAATGAAATACACCCTATTCTCAACATCAGAATGAAATGCCAAAAAAATTATCGTTTTATAATCACATTCAATGATTCAATGATTATGAGTAAGTTTTATTCCCACTTTTCACATACATTTGCACACCTAATTCATCAAAATGATAATTACTGTCACACATTTTGTGGAAGGTTTGGGAATTATGAGACTTTTTTACACTTTCATTTTGTTCACAACATTGACCAATAGTGAATTTAGCATAATTTTATGAGGATTATAAATTTTTTGGTTCTTTCTTCAGATGACCCTATTTGTTCAGTACACATTTATCAGCACTTTTAAAATATTCACACTTAGTATAAAATTTAGGAATAAGAAAGGGAAAGGAATAATGAGAAGAAAATATATACTGGGCTCAAAATCTCTCTACTATTAACCTTTTCACTGTATCATGAATGTAGCACACTGGCACTGGTCCTGGTACAAAAACACTAGCTCCAAATTCCGACCCACATATGTCTTCCGCTGCCGTGCTTCTTCTTATGTGGGCTCTGTTACAGAACTGCTCAGTCACAGGAACACAGTGACACACTGAAATATAAATAATTGCCAGCATTGGAAAGATGATTGAATGCCAAAAATGCCATGGATTAGGTAGGAACCAGGGTTGGCAAAATCTCAGAAAAAAATAAAAATAAAATAACAATAAAATGGAAAATTGAAGAATAAAATAAAATAAAATGGAAAATTAATAAAATAAAAATACAATTTTACTAAAATTCAAATTTTTGTAAAATTTTTGTAAAATTGTACAAAAATTCGAATTTGTGTACAATTTTTGTAAAATTTTACAAAAACTCGAGTGTCTGTAAAATTCTATAAAACGTTCTATCCTGTTGTTTAACATTCTAGCTGCCAATTTGCAGAACTGGTGCTTTGTTGTTGGTTTCATTGTTGTGATTGAAAAATATTTTTGCTCAAAATTGCACATCTTCACACTTTTAATATATTTTCACCTTAAAATCACTAATTTATATGATTTTCTTCGCATTTTCTTCGTTCCGTACCTTGAAAAAGCCTATGTATTGAACCGCACAAGCCCCCACCCACCTCCCCCCCACCCCCCACCCAAAAAATTACAACAAATTTTTAGCTATCTTCCCTACATAAACAATTAGAGCTATAAACAATTGTAGCTACATATCTATCCGGCCCCTGTGAGGGTCAAAATTCAAGATTATTACATACCTAACGTATTACCTCGAAATACCCCCAGGGGGTTTATTATTTCGCCAGCAAAATTTGAGGGGGGATAATTTGAGGGGGGGGGTTATTCGAGGTGGGGTCTATTATTTCGCCAGAAATTTTCGGAAATTTCCGATATCGGACGTAGAAAAATCGAACAATTACATAGATGTATATGTCTTTATAGGCATATATTTATAACTGTATATACACATAAACCCTTCCCTAACGTCACTCAATCATCAGTTTTAACGTGTGTTCTGCATTGCACAGATCACAAACTGCGGTATTTGTCATGTACGTTCTCTTTACACTCAATGTTAGGGGGGTATTTCGAGGAGGGGTTTATTATTACGTCAACCGAATTTTAGGGGGGTATTTCGAGGGGGGGTTAATTCAAGGGGGGGGGGGGATAATTCGAGGTAATACTGTATGTCACAACCCGTGTCCATAAATTTTTTTGTATTCATCTGCATGCTTCTAGCATGCACATTGTTTTATGGCCTTGCATCCAAGATTCCGATTTTTTTGTACAATTTTTGTAAAATATTTGTAAAATTTTTGTAAAATGGTTTCATTTTATTTTATTAATGACTTTTCAGAATAAAATAAAATGAAACATGAATAAAATAATCATAAAATAATAAAATACAATTTTAATAAAAATAAAATACAATTTTAGTAAAAATAATTTTACTAAAACCAACCATGGTAGGAAATATTCAAGAAATGGATTGTTTTTCAGAAAATCAAATGCCACAATTTTTTATGTGTGACAAAACCTTGCACTCTGCCGGGCAACCAAGACCTGTTCTAGGCCAGGTCACAAAATCATTTGAATCATCAAGTTGAAATGTTCTGATAAAAACCCTACCCACCCATCCAATCACAACTCACACTGAAAACTACCGGTTCATAAGGGGTATGTGAAAACGAAAACATCCAGAGGGAATGCTCAATAATGTATATGTTGCGATCTGATGTGAATTCTCATTACAAAATACATACATGACTGTTTTCTTCATCATATTTACTTCTGATGGCACAAATGTTTTTATCTAGAAATAAACTGAAACATGTTTCAAGTTGTTCCTACACAAAAATTGGCATTATTTTCTTTATATTGGCCATTTAGTTGCAGTTCTGTAACAGACTGCACATGCAAAATTCAGTGCCAGATGTATTGTAGAGATTGGTTTTTATCAGATTTATTATCAGACAATACTTTTATATTGCAGAAAATGTCACCAACAGCATAAAATACATTTCAGTTAGTTGGTTGTCTACACTTTTTTCTACAAAGCAATTAAATTTACCAGCAGCAGCAGTGACAATGAGAATGCATAAGCGCCAGCCCATCATGCCGCCATTTTGATGCGTATGGAACATGTTTTTAGAGCTAATGAACAGAGTTGTTAAAAGTACCAAACTTTTTTCAAGGTATATGTTAACGTAAAGTATTTATTTTTTATTCACCTCTTGAGTACAGAAAACGTAAAGTAATTTTTTTTTTACTTTTACTCATGAGTAAACATGAGTAAACGTACTTTTCGCTGCAGAAAACATAAACATGAGTACTTTTGAGAAATGTCACCAAAATTTTTCGAGAAATGTTGCTCAAAATCACTCACTTTCATAACTTTTTGCCTATTTTATCTAATTTTTGACTATATATTTGATTCTGTACCCATTTTCGACTATCCCATATTTTTAGCACATTTTCTCCTTTTTTCCGTTCTATGCATTTAAAAACCTACATAAAATATGGTTTAAAATACGTTTTCTGTACTCGAGTACTTTTCAAAAGTACTGTATTTCCTCGAAATACCCCCCCCCCCCCTCAAAATGGGCACTATGAATTTGTGGTCCGGGAAATGGATAACAGACGTTCAAAACACTTATACTCCAGCGACATATCACCTTAGAATGAAATCTACCATATCCCATCTGAATGAAAGAACAAATATAAAAACTTTTTCATTCTATTTATCAAAGCAATTTGATAAATATCGGAGTTGTGCAAATACTGGTATTTTTGGAAAACGTAAACGTAAACGTAAATACCTTTTCCAAATAAAAAGTATAAATACTAAAACATAAGGTATTTTTAAAATACCAAGGAATACGTAAAAAAACGTAAACGTAAAAATTTTTACACACCATATTTGTCATTGTGCTTTGGAATATACCATTATTTTCACCTTCAGGTGGGTCAATCATTCTATCTGCACCACTTTCTGCAGTATGTGTGGCTAAATCCAACTAACGCTGGTGATTCTGGGGGAGTCCCAGACCCTGTAAAATGCCTTGTAAAATGTCAAATGACATGCAAAGTGTCGAAAGTCTTGCAAAGTGCCCTGGAAGGTGGCAAATCTTTGCCATTTTGCTGGACATTTTACATGAGTTTTGACATTTGCATGAAATTTTACATTTTACAGGGGCATCCTACAGAGTCACCAGAGCACCAGAGCACCACTGGGATTGGCACCAGAGCTTGCACTCACCCTGCCAGTTTCGGAACATGTAAATACTACTCACAGTTGTTGCAAGTTGCGTCATCGGAATTCATCGCAAAAAATTTATAAACGCAATGCTCCAGAAACAAACAAAAAGGTTTTTGTGTTCAGCTTTTGAACACATTTATGAATATGTACCCAGTATTCCATGTGTACATAAGTGCAACCGTGCAGTCACTTTTTTCATACACTACATTTTTGTATGTATACATGTTACGTTTATGCGGCTGCAGGTGGTGCACCCCATTTGAACATGTGCACATGTGAACGATCACAAGTTTTATACGTTTTCCCTAGTACCCGGGTATTTTGGTCAGGAAAACGTAACAAAACGTAATGGTATTTTTGGAAAACGTAAATGTAAACGTAAGTATAAATACCCGAATAACCGGGTATTTCGGGTAAACATAAATACGTTTTTCCAACTCTGATAAATATGATGGAAATTTGTTTATGTTTGTTCTTTTATTCAGATGGGATATGGTAGATTTCGTTGTAAGGTGTTATGTCGCTGGAGTATACTGTGTTACGTTAGAACGTCGTTTATACCATCTAAGGCTGTAAAGCTTAAAAAAAGGTGGTTATTGTTGCATTTTTAACGTTTTTCTCTCAAAATTTTCACTCTGAAAAAATAAAACCACCGGGGGGTAATTCGAGGAAATACGGTATACGTAAAAGCGAGTACCAGAACTTTTTTCGGAGGAAACGTAAACGTATTTACTCTGTACTCGAGTATACATATTTATCGAGTAAAAGTAAATACGTTTTAATGGTGTGTACTGTGTGGATGTGCATTGATGTTATGTGAGGTATTTCCTGGGGGTATTCGAGGGGGGTTATTTGAGGGGAGGTATGATTTATCTGTCAGAATTTTCAGTAAAATTCATGATGAATTTACTGCCTTAATAAGGTTAAATGTGCTTCATAAATAATAAATAAATACACAAATACCATAATCAAAGCAGTGAATTCAATACTGATGAAGATCAGCTACCAAATAATACATTTTTTCAGAATACATATTGGTCTGTCGGGAAAGTTCGTGCTGTTTCAGGATCGCCGCCCATTGGATCGTCCTGGACGATCAGTGGGCATTCACCCGGCATATATAAGCTGGAATTTATCCAAGCATAAATTTTTACCACAAAATTGATTACGTAAAAGTCGATGCAGTGCTGATTTATCTCTCAATAATGTTCAAAACTCAACGTGCACGATCCAGCGTTTCCGTGGTTTTCGATTTTTCGATGAAATTTCAATGTAAAATCGGCTGGAAACATAAAGTAGGATATATGTATTATCATCCACTTTTATGTAATCAATTTCGCGGTAAACTTTTATTTTTGAATTTTACGTTGAGCGGAAATTCCAGCTTATATACACCGACTCAAAACTCACAATCCCCGACCATCCAAAGGAAGACGGAACGAACTTTCCCGACAGCCCAATACATAGCATTCTTGTGATATTCTTTTCTTCCTACCCTTCAGATAGGGGGTTTACTTGAGATAGGAGGGGGAGATAATTTTTACTCACTCATCTTAATATATTGAGAGAGTCATTCAAAGGGTGTTTTTCGAGGGGGGATTTAATCGAGGTTTCACAGAAGATATCTATGTATTTATTTCTTAAATAATAAGCATCCAGAAATAATTGAATAGAGCTGTGTGATGTGTATTTAACATTTTAGATGGAGTCAAGCTCGGTGAAGATGTGTGGAACACACTTCACCAGAAATTTTGTGTGGAAGCACACAACATCACACACACACCCAGACAAGTGCCACATACATCGTTGCTGTGGTATTAAACCTTCTTTAGTAGCATGGGATTTCAGAACATCACTTGTGTGAGAAGTGAGAACGCTATTCATGTCATGGTAAAGTAACCCTGTATCATGCTAAAATAGGCAGAGTTGCGAAAGTGTATTTACACTTACCCGAAATACCTGGGTAAATGGGTATTTATATTTACACTTACACTTACACTTTCATAAAATACCCATACACTTTTTTTACACTTTCCTGGGCAAAATACCCGGGTACAGAAAGTGTATTTTTTTTCGTTCGGATGGCCCTGTTTTATGCTTTTGAGATAGCATAAAATAGGGTCATGTACAAAAAATGCATTGAATGTAGAAAATATGGCAAATGTACAAACTAACCTTTGATCTACAACCTTTGATCAGTACTCATGGTATTCTACAGTTTCATCATACTTTTGTAAAAAGGACAAGATCAATGGAAGTTCACCAACTGGACACAAAGTCAACTTTTGCATTGACATTTGCTGCATGTCCATTCTTGCATTTAAACAGTGTGTATCGCATTGCTTAATCAGTAAAACATCAACACTGAAAAACTGCCATTATTAGCGAACTTCATACCAGAGTTGGTCAAATACTGGTATTTTTGGAAAACGTAAATGTAAACGTAAATACCTTTTCCAAAATGAAAGTATAAATACTAAAACGTAAGGTATTTTTAAAATACCTGGGAAAACGTAAAATAAAACGTAAACGTAATAAAAATATTACCGTATTTCATCTAATAGAAGGGCGCCCTTTTATTTCTCACCAACTTTCTATTATGGAGACGCCATTTTTTGGAAGCTGCCCTTCTATTTTTTCGCCGGTTTTTCAATCAATTTTTCACGATCTGTCAACGTTTTCCCAAGTGTTATGTCACAAAAAAATTATATTATGGCGATTCAGAGAGTTGATTCAACATTTAATCTTCAAATAGCACAAAATCAATCCACTAAATAACAGCGTCCGCTGACTTTTTTATAAGCATTTGGCACAATTCGAGTTTGGGAAGTAATATGTAATACTCTGCACTGAGGTGGGGTCGAACTATAGAATAATTTGAATATTGAATATACTTTTTTTGAAAATACGGCCTCTGTGGCGGAAAAGTGTGCGTTGGCGCGCAAAATTTTTTAAGTTGTCGGAAATTTATGGCGGAAGTTGCATTTTTCTGAAAATTTTTGGGTCTCACAACCTTTTTTTACGTTTTCTCTGGTACCCGGGTATTTCAGTCAGGAAAACGTAACAAAACGTAACGGTATTTTTTGAAAACGTAAACGTAAACGTAAGTATAAATACCCAAATAACCAAGTATTTCGGGTAAACGTAAATACGTTTTTGCAACTCTGCTTCATACCGCTACAGTATTTGTTACAGTCTGAAATGTTTCATAAAAGGCTGTAAAATGTGAAATAATGCATGAAAATGATAAATAAATTGATCTAAAGGTGAGTACAGCGGTGTTTTCTAATGCTCAACAGTGAGAGCTCTTTCTAAAAAAATTTTTTACACTTACACTTTTTTTACACTTTCCTAGGTATTTTTGAAATACCTTACACTTTTGGTATCCATACTCAAAATTTGGAAAGTGTATTTACACTTACACTTACACTTTCCAAAAATACCGGTATTTTAACAACTCTGAAAATAGGTACTTAGCACAGGTAGAAAGATGAGATTTGTCTGTAAGAGAGCTACTATTAAGTATGATATTAGGAAAAATGATACAAGTTACCTCAAAGCAAAACTGGGTGGGTGATGCATTGAGAAGCTGGTTGGACGCATGTGTAGCTCCCCACTCCTAAAAAATGCTCTATGAAAAAATAATGCCCCGGATGGGTATTTCGAGGAAATACGGCAAATAGTTAATTAAAGAGCAAATAAAAAATAAAAAAGCAAAGTTACAAATAACATAAAATGATAAATGGTAGGTTATGGAAAGTGTGAAGAGTAATGTACTTTGCCATCTGCGGATCTGGCCCCAGTACTCTTTTTGATCTCTCTTTCCAGGACAATTTCTGGTGAAGCCAGCCATATTAGAAGAATATGCATAAAGGGTAATTATTACACTGACACATATCATGTCAGTGGCTATACTGAGAAAATGTCATATTGGGAATGAATGAAGAATTTTAAAGTTAGAATATTCATGAGGTTTTAATACGCCATTGTGTTTTTATTTTGCCAAAACAGTCGGTGACTATGGTAACATATTAGCTTAATAGAAGTTTTGAAGCTATATTGGCCCCACACAAGCTGGTTTTCAAGGTTCCCTCTGTGAAAACCCATTATTTTGTTTTCAAATTCATTTAAACAGTCTGTGTAATGAGCCAAACGGCCGCCATCTTTGTTTTTTTTTCTATTTTTTTTCCGGAAGAACACATATTTGAAAACTTTGGTAAAATGTGGCAGACAAAATATTTTTTTTGTCGAATAAGTACGAATTTGTAGGACAAGCTGTAAGCAGCATGTGATGCAGAAAATTATGCTTGATTTTTGGGACTGTATTGTATATTTTTAGCGCTGTTATACCTATTTTTTAAAATTAATTTGTTTTATAATTATAAATTTTTTTTAAAATTTGGTTTTACATTGTATATGATATCCGTCTCAGATATATGTTCAGTTTTTTTCTCTCTTTCATTTGATACCATGTTTCGCAATAGAAGTTCAAAGATGATGGAGAAATTGGTGTGATGCTGAAAACATTAAATAATTTTTTTTTAATTACATCCCTGTATCTGTAATTATCACATTATCACAGTAACAAGCCCTTATTCTTTCACATCAAACAAAAAAAAACTGAATTCAATAACATTTCTGCAAAACAAGTAATGATATTTTTATACAATCCACTTTATAATTTTTTAAAAATCACAAGTGCAATTCAAACAGCTGATTTTGTATGTAAATGAAAGCCAAAAAAATGAACAACAAGTGAACACTGACTGAGACGATGTCACATTCAATACACTAGCACAAAAAAATAAAAACAATTGTTTTCAGAAATGCTTTCATTTAATATTACGATCTGTCATGAAATTTAACATAAACATGAACCTTTTTGAAAACTCAAAAGTTATCTGGATCTATCCATGGAATTGAGGAATTGAGTGAAAGTCTTGTAAAAGAAACGTAAACATGCAAAAAAAGGCTTGGAAAAATCACATAGTCTTTTTGTTTCCAGAGATTTTTTCAAAATTATTTACTGTATGTGCACAACTTCCAAGTGTCAGTGCAAAGGGTATAAATTAATTGCCAAGCACCCAGTGGAGGCCATTACAACACTACAGCCTGCAGCAAAAACACCAAAAACTCCAGTCCAGCTGAGCCAAGCAGTGCTCAGGAAAACTCAGCTTAGTAAATGTGATGCAAGGTGAAAGTGCACAAAGTAAGACATATGTTATATGCATAAAATCAGTTTTGGCAGCTGGCCAGATACTGTTTAGTTGTTTGGTCACCTTGGAGTGTTGATGCTGGTATTGACCCAAAGATTGTGCAAGCAGTTGGTCATACTGGATTAATTCACCAATGACTGGCAATTGAGCAGTATCTAAGTCTGCCATGAGTACATCGAAACCAGTCTTTCAGTTTCTCTGTGATGGCATCTCGAATTTCATCCGTGTGATTTGCATCTGAAATTTCATTTAGCCCATTCTACAGAGTGCCAACATAACTGCATGTATAAATCACTTTCACAAATATTAATCAATTAATGAAATGAAAAATTATATATATATACATGTTTTAATGCAAGATCATGACTAACAATTGCACGGTACACACAAATTTCAGAAAGACTGATTTAATTAACAGTAGTACCAAGTCCCAGATTCTGTGTTGTTGATAAATTTATGAATTCTGTCATGTTATAAGTACTTTTCAAGATTGGTAATAACTTATGGAAATAGGTGACATATACAGTTGTCACCTGAAATGTCGCCACAGTGACGTTTTTTTAAAAAAAATTAATTACTTTTATATGAATCCCAAGTTTTCTACGACCCCATCAGTACATGCAGCATAAAATACTGCATGTACACTCTTAATTTTACATTAACCTATCCATCCAGTGTTTTTTAAAGGATTTTGGAGTAAGTTGGCAAAAATCCATAAACTAGCGACGCCTGGCGACAATTTTGCTACTTTTTGTGTGTACAGCGACGCATTTTCACATATGTTGCACAGATATTGAAAACTGGCACGTACAGTGACATACATAAAACTGTCGCAGTACGTCGCTCTACATCAGCGTCCACGCTAACTTTTCACAAATGTTATGCAAATTTGAAAACTGTAATGTACATTTTTGAAAACTACGTTATTCAATTTTAAGTTTTCAAAATTGTCTTCAGAGTATTATGTTGGCAACGCGTCGCCGCTACAGAGGCAATGTGTCGCCGTACAGTTTTCAAAAATGTTCTGCAAATGTGAACTTTGAACATCAAATGTGGCTTGCCAAAACCAATATTCACATATGCTATCACTAATTGAAAAATAAAAGTGCAAATTGCACACTATTGAAAAGCGTACAGCGACGCGTCGCCCAGAAGAGTTTTCAAAAAGGAACATTGAAAACCAGCTTGTGTGGCCACAATCATGCAAATTCAAGTGTTAATTTTTTCTGTAAAACCCAACCGATTAGACAAATTTTAACACCCCCACATTAATTGTATCCCCTGGGGGTATTTCGAGGAATATACATCAGATTAGCTTGTGTTTACATAAATTGATTTTTACCATTTAAATAATGAAACTGTACAGACAGACCTCCAACGGATTTGATCTAATGCAAACCTGTGAAATTGATCAAGCAATTGAAGTAGAAATCAAGGTAATTAACACATTTTCGTGAGACATTCTGGGAATTAAAGCTTCTGAAGTGGAAGTCTTACTCGCTCCGGATTGAAACATCGTTGCAATGAAATGAGTTGAAAATATTTGGCATTGTGTTTTTTTTCAATTTAAAACAATTCTACGTCTATTTTTAATGGTTTTTCAGAGAAATTTTATGAGGTCCTTGTTTTATTAGGATTTTATTTTATTATTTTGCAGCTTACCATCCAGAAAATCTAAATTTGGGGAGTCATCTGAAACATGTTTCATGATGTTTTGCACCATCTTACACTAAATGTTGCATCATTTTTGGCCCCTATATATTTTTTTGACCTCACATGCCTATATACAACAGCGTCAAATTTGACATTTTTGGGGGAAAATGCAAAAAATTAGGGCAAGAAGTTGACAAGTCCATTAATTTATGGGCTTAAAGTCAAGTCAAGTCAAGACAAGTCCGTTATTTGTCGTCTTTTTTTGTTGGGAAAAAGCAAGAAATCTGATGGCTGAAATCTGAAAGTCCACTGTGGAAACCGATTTCTAAAAGGCGACAAGTCCATAATTTTCCTGTAAGGCAGCTTCATCATTCCCGGGAACAAAAATTTTCTCGCGTGCAAGAAGTCGACCAGTTTATTTCCTGTTTTGCTCTGACCGAATGGAATTTTATGGACACCCCATTTTTCACATATACGTTGAGAGCAGTGGCTGAAAATTTGACACTTTAATTGACAAATTTGACACTTTATTTGAAATTACCACTTATATTGCCATGCTACGCCATGGCTCGACAGTTATTCATAGGCTATATATAATGAAGTTTATGATTCGACGAAATATATAATGCCAGTCTTCAATAATACGACATCTCCAATAGTGCGACACCCAAAAATGTGCTGAAAACAATAGTATGACAGTCACATTATTAGAGAACTTATGGTAGTTGTGATAGTGTACCTATGTATACTCGGCGTATATGATACTCTGCCCTCGCACTGATTTATGTCTCGTGTTGGAAGCGTGCCAATCATCATTAAATCATGCGATTTCCGTAAAAAGATGAAAAAAATTCAGCTATGTGTATATGTTTATGAATAACACTATAACAACAATCAATTTTGTCATCTTTTTATGAAACTCGCACGCGTTAACCATCGTTGGCACACTTCCAGCTGGAACCACGCGTGCAATGTGTAAAGTGGGGCAGGCCTGATACGCACACGTGCCCGATACGCACATATGCCCGTTTTTTTCACTTGACACTTTTTCAAGTGATTTTCAGATATGAGTAAAGTGGAAAAAAGTTGCGCAATGACATTAGTGAACTTTTTTCACTTCACTCATATCTGAAAATCACTTGAAAAAGTGTCAAGTGAAAAACAGTGAAAAATGGCTATTTTTCACTGTTTTTTTCACTTGACACATTTTCAAGTGATTTTCAGATTTGAGTGAAGTGAAAAAAGTTCACTGATGTCATCGCGCAACTTTTTTTGACATTACTCATATCTGAAAATCACTTGAAAAAGTATCAAGTGAAAAAAACGGGCATATGTGCGTATCGGGCACGTGTGCGTATCAGTGCACGCCCGTGTAAAGTAAGCAGAGTATATTTACAGTCAAAAATAGTTATGAAAATCTCCAAAAAATGGTCCAAGCGCCAATGACATTATTTATGGCGCCATGCAAAAAAGTGCTCAAAAATAATTAAAAAAATCATAAAAAAGAGTGTTAAGTGGGTTTTAGCTAAACAAATTGAGCATTGAATACCAATGTGTTCATTTTGCATTTGTCCTGGGTCGCCGTATTTTTGCATTCCAGTTGGATAAAATAAGTGGCATTGTTGTAAACTGTAGGTTAGATGTTTGGGAAATGTGACAAAAACAACGAGAAGTACCTCTAATTGTAGGTGCAGAAAAGGTGATAAAATCGTTTTTAGGTATACCTACAATTGGAGGTAATATGGTAATCCATTCGACTCAGTGAAACTTTTTTCAGCTAAAAAATAGATTTTTGATTGATTTGATTACCTTTTCTAAAATTTGGCTGGTAAAATAATAAACCACCTGGGGGTATTTAGAGGAAATATAGTGGTTACATCTACATTTACTATTCAAAAATATGAGTTTTTAACAGCTTTAGTAAAATTTTAGAACAATAGACCAGACAGCAGTAAATACAAACAATATTTGAGAACTTTTTTTCTCACAAACGTTTCCAACGCAGAAAGTATATGAATGCTGTCCGGAGCCATATGGCAGCATCCGTGTGACCTTCACAATCAATATTTTTGGTTAAATGTTTCTTTCCATACTTGCCATTGCGTTTATTACACCCATTTAGAATTTCCCTATTACCTCGAAATACCCCCATGGGGGTTAGTTATTTCGCCAGCAAAATTTGACGGGGGGCTTAATTCGAGGGGGGATTTACTCGAGGGGGGTTTTATTATTTCGTCAGAAATTTTCGTAAGGATCGTAGTAAATAGTAGGCATTTGTATACCCACAACAGGTTATAAATGTGTCCAAACAGGATATATTTGGACATAAAAACGTAGACAGCTACACAAACTACTGTATGTGTATCTGCGATGCAAATTAACAGTAATATACACCATTATTCATTTGGGGGGTTTATTATTTATCCAACTCATTATGAGGGGGGGGTAA
The DNA here is from genome assembly GCA_964036195.1 of Sphaerolaimus hirsutus. Classification (NCBI taxonomy): domain Eukaryota; kingdom Metazoa; phylum Nematoda; class Chromadorea; order Monhysterida; family Sphaerolaimidae; genus Sphaerolaimus; species Sphaerolaimus hirsutus. The sequence continues at coordinate 4,309 of CAXIWS010000775.1, read as the reverse complement.
TTCAATGGGGGTGGGGGGGTAATTCAAGGGGGAAGATAATTCGAGGTAATATGGTAAACCTATGGTCACTTGAGTTGGGACACTTGAAAAATTCTGATAAGTTTCATTTTTGTGCCAGACTGCGGGCATCCTGGGAAACTTGGGTAGTATAAAAAGGTAGCCCTAACATTTGTCTAAAAGTTCCCTGGGGCACCCCCCAGCTGTACCCCCTGTGGGCAGTGTAAATGGCCCACATGTTTTTTTATACAAAAGTGACCTGCTCACTTGGGTGGGGACACGTTCCAGATTTTGCTCTATTCTGTCTTTCAGGGCAGGATTTCAACCTTGAAGACAACACAGTGTTGGCATACTGCCAGAGGACAATTCTTAATCAAAAAAATCAGATTTGGATAGAGTTATATAAACTCATGCTGTCAAGTTAGTTAACAGTCAGTTGTCTGTTGTTTACAGTCGTTGCTTTTGGTAAACTGACTTAACAAAGCCACACCCACTTCTCAGACATCCACTACACCCCCACCAACCAGAACAAACCTGAAAAGTGCAATGAGGCACTGCACAGTGAAGGGATAATCTCTAATGTGGATTGCTTGAGCACAGTTGGTGTACTAGGTCAGGGATTCTAGGAATTAAGCTGTGTGTAGGACACTTGAAACAAAACATCACATTAGAGGAGTATGGTGAATTTTTTTACATATTTACCCTGCGCAATGAACCATCAAAAAAATGGAGAAATCGGGGTGCGAAAAAAAAGTGCAATTTTTTTACATTTTTATTACTAAATTTTCAATTTTTTCATTCCTAAGATTTTTGATTTCCGATTTCTCCATTTTTTTGATGGTTCATTGCGCAGGGAAAAAATGTAAAAAAATTCACCATACTCTCCTCTAATGTGACTTGTTGTTTCCAGGGTCCTAAACACAGCTGAATTCCCAAAATCCCTTGCCCAGTACACCAACTGTGGATGAGCGATCCACATTAGAGATGATCCCTTCACTGTGCAGTGCCTCATTGCACTTTTCAGGGTCATTCTGGTTGGTGTGGGCATAGTGGATGTCTGAGAAGTGGGGGTGGCTTTGTTAAGTCAGTTTACCAAAAGAAATGACTGTAAACAACAGAAAACTGACTGTTAACTAACTTGACAGCATGAGTGTATATAACTCTATCCAAATCTGATTTTTTCGATTAAGAATGGTCCTCTGGCAGTATGCCAACAATGTGTTGTCTTCAAGGTTGAAATCCTGCCTTGAAAGACAGAATAGAGCGAAATCTGGAACGTGTCCCCACCAGGCTGTCCGCGAGATTTAGGTTTTTTTGGTATACCACGTAACACGCTAATTAGTCCATATGTACCCCGTGCTAACACGTCCTTTTGTTTATTACATAAAAAGAGGTCACCTGGAAATCGATATCTTACCCGTCTAACGCGCAAATGAGCGTGTGCGCAGACAATCGATGTTTCAATAACACGCAACAGGGGGGGTTATACGTATTTGTATACCACATTATTAGAAGACATGTGCGTTATAAAAAAACGTATACCCCGTCCAATTATTTGCAAAAAGCAGAAAACGTGTTATACCGAGGTTGTATACCACGTAAAAATTTTTTTACAACATCACAAACTGATTAATATTTGGTTGGATGTGTGTTTAAAAAATACCAAAAACTTTCAACTAGACTCAACACACAAGTCCTGTGACATGACCCAACCAGACCAGACCATCCCGGGCACATCTCCAACAACAAATTCCCAACAACCTCCATATCAAAACTTTCCACCACATAGCAGCGCGCCAAAATGTGGCTCTGCTGCGACCACTCATATCCGTACTTGGCGCACCAAAATGCGGTTCTGCCAAATCAGAATGCCCAACTGATCGATCGTGCAAAAAACGGGATCGGTATTTATAGGGGTCCGCGGTGCACGCGGCACTCGAGATTGGACAAAGATTTCCATCTGTTGTCCAATATTTAGGATCGAAAAATCATTTTCTCATGAGATAAGCTCTTTGTTTTTACTCGGAAAATCGGGGCACATGCCATTTCTTTATGACATAAGGGATCAGCGTTTTTGATGTTGCATAAGTGGGGGGGGGCTGTGGTCAAGTTTTGAGCTGGATTAGGCCGCGACAGATAGAGATCAAAAGATAGGAACTGAAAAAATATTGGGATGGGATTAATGTGACGAAAATAGGCGCGTGGGAAATAGACGTATTAGCGGCAGACCGCAAAGTATGTGCAGAATCCTACCGTAATTTAATGAATAAAATCTAGTCATAAATTTCTCAATTTATTATACCATAGTAAAAACGAAATATTATGATGAAAAAACTGTATAATTTGTGGTTTATTATTCAGGTGGGTTCTGGTAGGTTTCCATACTAAGTGTAATCTCCGCCGATTATAATATGGGTTGGCAGAACTGTTAAATAGCATTGGGAAATTTGGTGAATTTGAGAAAATATAATTAAATATAATTTCAGAAAGTCATAGAAAAACGATTTAAATAGTGCTGGAAAAACCTGGCAAACATATAAAAATAAAAACTGTTATATTTCAGAAACATTTTATTAAATATAAATCTCTCAGATATTTTTCCAATGCTAGCTGGACACATGAAAATCAGATCGCATGCTTTGCACAGAATGTTACCATATTTTGATGAATCAAGTCAATTGAAAAGTTCAATTTTCTGTTAAATGTTTGGTAGTTAAAAAGTGCAATTTCATGATACTATTTCAGGGTTATTATTCAGATAGGATATGGTAGATTCCAGTGCAAAGTGTGCCATCAAAGTTTGTGTGTAAACTCTACAAATTATAATAGTTAATTGTGGGAATGGGAGCTGTAATTATCATCCCCCCATGACCAGCAGCACATTATTCAGATAGGATCTACCATATTTCCCACGCGCCTATTTTCGTCACATTAATCCCATCCCGATATTTTTTCAGTTCCTATCTTTTGATCTCTATCTGTCGCGGCCTAATCCAGCTCAAAACTTGACCACAGCCCCCCCCCCACTTATGCAACATCAAAAACGCTGATCCCTTATGTCATAAAGAAATGGCATGTGCCCCGATTTTCCGAGTAAAAACAAAGAGCTTATCTCATGAGAAAATGATTTTTCGATCCTAAATATTGGACAACATATGGAAATCTTTGTCCAATCTCAAGTGCCGCGTGCACCGCGGACCCCTATAAATACCAATCCCGTTTTTTACACATGATCGATCAGTTGGGCATTTTGATTTTGGCAGAACCGCATTTTGGTGCGCCAAGTACAGAAATGAGTGGTCGCAGCAGAGCCACATTTTGGGGGGGCCTAGTTCTGTCACAAGTTATAACACGCTCTAACCCACAAAAAATATTTTCTGCGGGGTATGACAAATGATGTAACACGATGCGTTCCAAATGATGCGTGTTAGTGAAAAAAGTACCACGCTAAACGGATTGACCCCAATTACGCGCGCGCCCACTTAACCCGTAATGTGCCGTGTTAGCGAAATTAGCGTAAACAAAACCGCGCAAATTAATACTGGTGCGCGTCATGAAAAAATGCCATTCGCGTGGCGGTATACCACGTACGTATAACACGGGGTATACTTTCACGGTCAGCCTGCTGCCAAGTAAATAGTCATACATTTGATGCAGACGAGTGTTCATAATGTGCATGCAAAAAATTATTTTTCTATCTTACTCATAAGCCCTTCTAGAACAAAATAAATTTACACACCCCATTTTGTTCCTGGTCAGTGACATAAAATGTTGCGGTGACGCAGTGATTGTCACCGCCTGCTTTTTGGATGTGACCGCGACAAAATGAGGTGTCACTGCGGTGACAATCACCGCCACATTTATTGAGGGGCGGTTCAGGGCACGATTTCTTTACACATTGCATAAATAGAATTCCGTAAATATTTAGAATCACAAATAAAGGGCGTTCCGAATTAGCATTCGGAACACATAAAAAAATATACTCAGGGGGATTATTTGAGTATATACGGTACATTGCATACATGCTGTACATCATTCCAGCCGGGGGCTCTCGATCGAGGGGCAGTTTATTAATTCATAGTGGCCATTTGGGGGGAGGGTATTTCGAGAAAATACGGTAGCTACAAACGGTTAGTAAATAATGGCAAAGTGAGGGTGGAAAATTACCCCTTGAAGAATTTCCCAGTAAAAAACGCCTGATGATCAAAGTCCCCGGGGAGTTATTCGAGCTAGGTACTTTGGTAGCTATTTGAAAATTATTATTGCATCACCAAATCACGAATTAAAATCGACAGCATCACTTTTCCCCTGG
>CAXIWS010000773.1:0-17728 GCA_964036195.1 Sphaerolaimus hirsutus | reverse complement strand
AATTCTAACAACTCTGGGGACTAGTACTGAAAACAAATACTTTTTTGTCAAAAATGAAGTTGGGACTAGGGTTGGAACAAACAACGTTTTTTTAAACTCGCATGTTTAAAAAAAAACGTTTTTTTATTAAAAAAACGTTTTTTATTTATAACAACATTTTTTTAAAGCTCCCAGATATGGCTCTGGGTCAACATAAATATATAGGTATATCAGACAAGTGACAATACTCTGTGATGTTATACACCCGTGTTCATTTTGGGTTTGGACACGTGCACATTTTTTTATAAAAAGCTTTATTCTGCCAGAACTATACCACTTTGAAAATTTTGGCTGGTACCCAAACAAAGCCCTAACATTTGTCTACAAAACCCATGGGACACACCCCAGTATAACACCATGTGGGCCGCGTAAGCGGCCCACACATTTTTATATACAAAATTTCGGGTTCGGACGCGTTGTTTATACAGCTAATATTCTGTCTTTCATGGCCAGATTTTCGCTTTGAAGACAGAAATAAACTCTGGCTAGTTGCCATAGCCCATTTCCTTTAAAAATCAGATTAAGATAGACTTTTTTGCTTCATGGTTCTTGATACTGATTGGGTGAGTTGACAATCATTTTCCCCAGTTCCCTACAAATGTGCATCACTCAAGCACAGTTGGCATGCGATTTTGGGCCTTCAGCAGTGTGTAGGGCACTGGAAACAACCAGGCCAGCTAGAGAAGGTTGTGGGGAATCTTTTATACACACCCCCATTTGAGGAAACCTCCCAAACTCAAGACGCTTAAGTGGAAAAAAATATTGTGTGTATCTAACTTTTTTACTACTAAATTTTTCGAATTTTGCATTTTTGCTCTTGAGCGACTCGAGTTTGGGAGGTTTCCTCGAATGGGGGTGTGTATAAAAGATTCCCCACAACCTTCTCTAGCTGGCCTGGATGTTTCCAGTGCCCTACACACTGCTGAATGCCCAAAATCGCATGTCAACTGTGCTTGAGTGATGCACATTTGTGGGGAACTGGGGAAAATGATTGTCTACTCACCCAGTCAGTATCAAAAGGCATGAAGTGATAAAAGGGTTAGGTATACTTATAGTCCTAGATAGCAGTGCGTCTGTTTGCAGCACGCGCGCAGCGGTCATCAGATGATGCCCGAGAAACGGGAATAACTCGGCCCCTCTCTCGCGCAGCTAAATTGAGTATGCGTAACTGTATTTAGATATTTTTTAGACGTGTGCCGAATTACGTGCGTATTGTGCGGTCACTCTGATGTAACGAGCGTGCTAATCTGGGGGATTATGTCGGGGGGATTATGATGTCCGCCGATAAAGAATATTGCGCACTCGCTTTCACTGTCATACTAAGTGTGATGTCCGCCGATATATGTACTGTATTGAAAAAAAACGGGTGATTTGAGAAAATATAATTAAACCATCAGCATTAATTGACAGACTCCTCGCTCCGGTAAACTAAAATGTGTTCAAAACAGATGGGTTCAATTGTGTTTCCCTATAAATTTTTACCAAATTATAAATATTTTTCCAATTTTTCAAGATTTTGCCAATACTGACCGCGCGCACACTAGTTGACATCGACAACAGATCCCATCCCAATTCAAAACTTGCTAGCGAATAACAATACGCATCGTATACATAATACATATGACTTCATGCCAGCCGTATACATTGCACATACCGCAATAATTTTTCTGCGTTTTGCACAGACCACAACACTTTCACTTGAATGTCGCTCGTCGGCTCGTGAGCAAGCTTTTAATTGGGGTGGGAACCAGTTGACATCTGCTGTTGATGTCAACTAGTGTGTGTGGCAATTCATTAGTGCACTCTGTCACACTCGCCACACACACTAGTCGGAGTCGGATCTAGTCGCAAATCGGCACCTTTGATGCTTACCGCTCTGACCCCTCAAACGTGCAAATGTAAATGGCGCGCGGCGTGTCGAAAAATTACGAAAAACAATCGATACTGACCCAAGCGACGCCAGGACTATAAGTATACTTTGCCGATAAAAGTCTATCCTAATCTGATTTTGAAAGGCATTGGACTCTGGCAACTAGCCAGAGTTTATTTCTGGCTTCAAAGCCAAAATTCAGCCTTGAAAGACAGAATATTAGCTGTATAACCAACGCGTCCGAACCCAAGTAAGCAATGAAATTTTGTCTAAAAAAATGTATGGGCCGCTTTCGCGCCCACATGGCGTTATACTGGGGGGTGTCCCATGGGTTTTGTAGACAAATGTTAGGGCTTTTTGGGGTACCAGCAAAAAATTTCAAAGTGCTATAGTTCCGGCAGAATAAAGCTTTTTATAAAAAATGTGCACGTGTCTGAACCCAAATGGACATGGGTGTATGACCATATAATGGTTGTGGAGCCATGGGATAGCATTATAAGTGGTGATTTGTGTCAAAAACGTCCATTTTTTGTAGACATGTTCGTCTATGGTCTTATGGTCAAATGTTCATGAATTCAAGTGAAGTTTGTAATAAAAGGAGGTTGTAACTTTGGGAGTGATGTTACACACTGTGGAGGTACATGGAAGCAAATTACCTGAATATTATATACTACAGCAACATATGATGGCTTATTTACCCATGCTAGCACATAGAAATGGTTGCTTTGATACTAAAAATGCCACAAAACCAATTAAAACAACCACCAATGTCAAAGTGTGTGTGAAATTGCGCGCTTGCGCGCAAAAATTTTGCAAAATACTTAGTGCTTAGTACAAAAAAAATTTGGCTGAAGTTTTTAAAAAAACGTTTAGGACCTTGTGTTTTTTTAAATAACTTTAAAAACGTTAATAAAACGTTTAAAAAACATCGGCCATGGTGATGAGTCAACATACACAGGTATATCAGACCATTGCCTGTATTTTGTGATGTTAAATATAGCCATAGAATGGCTGTGGAGCCATGGGATAGCATTATAAGTGGTGATTTCTGTCAAAAATATCCATTTTTTGTCAACTTTTTACATATATCGCCTTTTGTTGAATGTTCGTGACTTCGAAGTTTTGCATGGAATAAGGTTATAAGAAACGGCTGATACATTGACAGTGGTGTTTTACACTGTGTGTGTGTCAAGCATGTGGGAGCACTGGCTGGATATTATATACTACACTAACATATCATGGCTTATTTTTACACAATAGCATCAACAAATGGAAGCTTTCACATACATCACATACCTAGTGCATAAGTACAAAAATTTCAGCTTATGTTTTAAATCACGGTTTTGATGGCCGTTTTTAAAAACAACATTTTTTTAGAAAAAGGGGGTTTAAAAACACCGGCCATCCCTACTAGTGTGGGATACTTTTTTAATTGTTGGAATCCATTTTCAGCATTATGATTTCGTAGGAGTGGGAGTTTTATCAGAGCCTGGGAAAATTGGGACAGAGGACAATTTTTTTTAAACTCACAAGGCGGGTTTCCCTCCGAGTTCTTTTGCCACTTCGGCAAAATCGGCAGATTCGAACTTTTTGCCGGAAATTTCACCCGCGCTATTCATGTGCTCGTCGCCGTTGCGAAATTGCGCGTTGGCCTCGGTGAACACTTGGTGGAAGCATTTGGACAAAATGGATATCAAATTCTCGGCTTGTGTCTGAAGAATTGGAGGGGGTGTATTTTTGTATTTAGATTTTTTTGGGAATTTGTGTAAGCGGTTCCCTTCCCACCCCAGATGCAGAGAGGTAATGCTCAAATGAGGCAATCACGCACCGTGTAAAGTGCAAAGTGCCAAATGTCACATAGAAAATCATTTTAAAAAGGAGGGGGAAAATTCTTCCTGAATTTCGTACATTTTGGAAGGAGGGGGAAAATTCTTCCTGAATTTCGTACATTTTGGATGACATTTTACAGTTTTGCATGCCATTATTCATGACATTTTACACTTTACAGGGTGCGGGACTGCCACGGGCAGCATTCTTTTTCAGCTCAAAGAAAATTTTACAGTTGTTTAAATTTCTTCTTACCTAGTTCGCGGACCGCAAAGGTTGCATCCAAAACTTTGTCGATAACGCGCTAGCAGGATAATTATGCATGCACTTTCATGAAAAAAGCACGAGTCGCGTACACGAATATTTTTTTGTAAAAATTTTTAATTTTATTCACTTTGACGTCATGACGGAGTGTTTCATTCAGAAAAATATAAAAAATTCATAGTGTGCAGTCCACGTAGTATAACCACAAAACAAAACACTAAAATACTCAACTCGACACATTCAGAAACCAACAGAATTCTGGCACAGCACCACACACATATCAGTCACGTCTCGTTTTCTGCCAATTTCACCAATTTTTATCGCCAAAATTTCCGACCCATCTTCGGAAACGTGACCCACGGAAGCGATCATGTGCAATGGAGCAGTCAAAAGAGTTTCCTGAGGTTTGTGGAATGGATTTTTGGATACTTTGAGTTTGACAGTGATGTCTGCTTCTCAGGGGGTATCTTGAATTTTGACCGTCCACGAGTTGGGTAATAGCAAATCGCTCATACGGAGGGATAGTAGGTAAGCTGTAAAAATTTCTGTTGAGGGGGGGGGGGGTTTCAAGCTGTAGAAGGACGAGGAAAAATCGCTAAAAATAGGTTATACCCCCTACCCCCCCCCCCATTAGACCTCAGCGTGTTTACGATATATTGGTCACTGGGTGTCAATTCCACCATTGAACAGATGGCAAGAAACTAAAAGTGGTCAATCAAGTGGTAAGTTAACCTGTATTTCACCAAAATCAAAACCCCAGAAACAAACATTGTCAACCCGCGACATAATTTGGATACCCGCTGTACCGACACTCAACACGGCAGGAGTCCCATCAGTGATCTGTCCCGAGCGCTGAAATGAATTTATTGTTTTTACAAAATTATCCAATAAATTGTTCAATCTTTCATTATTGAATTATGCAATCATTATGAATTTATTGAAGTATAATTTTAATTTCAGTAGTGGGAAGGGTTCAAACGGGATCCCAAATCCAGTGAATTTTCGTGATTTTGTGGTCCCAATCCAGAACCCGAAACCTCAACCCTGAACCGAAATCACAAAAAAGCCAATCCCGACACCGCGACTCCAATCCCGACCCCGATCCCGTGAAAACTAGTGGAAATAGTGAAAATATTACGTTTTGCACTTAAAATGCTAGAAAGACCTCCATCATTTATTTTATGCCACTTTTTCTGGCGTCCAAGAGTGTTTTTAGACCTTTGTGAACAACACTGAATGCCAGAATTATGGCCAAAATCTCTATCCCGAGACCCCAATCCAGATCCCGAAATCTCAAAAAGCCAACCCCGATACCGAAAAGTCAATCCCGTTTGGACCCTAGTAGTGGGTCAATATCGCGAAAACCAATAAAGAAAATACCAAACTTTACAGACAAGAAAGTCCAACGAAACAATGTAATGTGGATGGACAAAACAGTTTACAGCCGTTAAATTTCGGAATATATACACTTCATACACCTAGAGTTCACCAGAATGGCTCGTTAACGTGTTGATTTTACAAAAATGCACACACCTACAGAAGCGCTTTCAGTTACCAAAATTTCAGCTGTAAACTGTTGTGCAGGTGGTCAACTCAACCAACTTTTCCCCCGTCAACCAATTTCAGAGTTTCCGTCCGCCCAGTCGTATCTACATTCGGCGGAATATCGGCGATCACACCGGCCAACTGTAATTTTAATGTTCTCATGAAGAATTGGCACTCTGCCAACTGTCTTTATTCGTTCAAGCGTACTTTAATTGCGAATGAAACTACAAACAACGAAAAACTGATTACTAACAGTGATGGGGAAGCTCGAAGTCGACGGAATTTGCATTGGGTTCGTCATATTTTACGTAAACTCGAAGTTTCAACCCTCGCCCCAAGTTCACGGGCACTTGCCGCACCCAATTTCTTTTTCCAGAAATTGGCGATGCGCCAACCACATTTTACTTTATTTGCCAACAGTTAGGTAAAAGACCCGAAACAAACCATTGACAGGCATGAAACATAACAGCAAAGCCCACAAACTTTGCCCCGCGCGCCAGTTGACCGCTAAAAAGAGTTCACAGGAATGAGTCGGCTAGCTACCGTTCAGCTAGAGAAACCACATAAGGGTACACCACGACAAACTCGAACGCTTCAGCTGTAAATATGAGCCCACACACACTAGTTGACATCGCAAATTCGCGTCAACTCAGTGTCAATTGAATAAAACAAGAAATTTGTAAAAATTATCACACTTAACAGGAACAATGAAAATTAAGTGTCATGATGTAAACTTAACTATGCTCTATCAGATAAGTTGAAATCACAGTATCACTTAAATTCAGTTGACAAGAATTCAGTTAACATCCAGTGTGGGGGCCTATACCGTACCTTACCGATATGCAATTAACAATGTAAATTATTTCTGACGGGGTGGGGGTATTTCGAGGGGGTAAATCGGAAATACGGTGGTATTTGATACAGCGTTGGAACCAGACTGTGACGTGCGACCGACCAGAACTATATAAGTTTTAGATGGCTTTATGTCAACGCCGCAGCTACAAACACTAGGTAAACTGCAATCAGCTGCATTCTTTGACTGTACATTTATTTGAATGTCCACTTTTTTAATCATGAAGAAACCGAAACGAGTTACAAACTACAATAAAGGCGATCCACACGGTAGTTGACATTCGAATGTCAACTGGTTGATGTCAACTCATATTTTACGTAGTTCACATGTCACAGAGCGATCTTCAATTGCCGGTGCTGCAACGACGAACTATAAATCTAGCGACATGTGCAATTGAAGATCGCTCTATGACACGTGCACTAAAATAAGAGTTGACATCAACCAGCTGACATTCGCGGAGGTCGTCAATGTCAACTACAGCGTGGAGCGCCAAACGATAAATACACCTAATAGAAATGCGTCCACCGAAAGACACCTCAGCCATTGTGTGTTGTTCTCTATCATCCACATCTACGGCGCCACACACGCTGGATGTCAACTGAATTCGTGTCAACTAAATTTTAGATCACTTAAAACGTTGACATCACATAATCCACTATCTGATAAAACAGTGGAATGACATGACACTCTATTTTCATTGCTTCTGTTAAGTGTAATGTTTCTGTTAAGTGTGATGATTTTTATCAACTTTTTTGTCATTTAGTTGGCGCGAATTTGCGATGTCAACTAGCGTGTGTGGGCCCTTTTTCTCAGAATCGTTTTACAGTTCTCATTTCAGTGTGAATCCGCAAAGCTACCATTAAACAACACTGTACGCCAAAATTTAGCAACGTTCGCTTTTGAGAAAAGATCAATTAAGAACAACTTAAGACGATTACTAAACCAAACAGTTCATTTTTCACTGATAAAATCTGGAATAACCATTTCTATAGGATCACAAAACTCAGCCACAAAGCACGGGACTGAGTGTGTTTCTAGTCTTGACTAGGTCAACAAAAGTAGGGTGCAAAACCCTATTTTTGGACCCTACTGGCACAGGACTAGCCGCACACCCAGCGCCGCCTGCTTTGGCTCACTGCCAAAAATGCTCGTTCTAGAAAATTTGTAGATAAACAGCAGTAGATAATCAGTCAATTTCCTGATCTCAACTGGCCAGGATTGGCTGTGATATAAACCCGGAATTGGAACCGGGTACAAAACCCGGTTCCGTGGTATATCATAAGCCAGCCCCAGCGAGTCGCAAACCCAGGAATGTAGAACAGATGTGTATAGATTGAAAATTTGTAGATTAAATAGATATCGGATTATGTAAGAAATTTTTCAATTGCCAGGGACTCGAAAGTAAAGGCAAGTTTCAAATCCAAAACATAACGGCTGGATAGAATCAAATAGCATAGACATTAGCTGCAAAATGTTGACACAAAATGCGAAAAATCGCAACTCTCAAATAGCCAAAACAATGGAAAGCGCGCGCATAAAAACTGCGCGCATTCGAATTTATGCAAAACCAATTACAAAAGGCCGAAATTTCATTTACAACGCGTTTTAAAGCAGACACTATTTAGACAATTTTTAAAGATGGATCGACGCAAATCACGTGAATCCATGTGCACGTGACCGGGCAAAAAGGGCGCATGACATTTTGACGATTTTACACAATGCGCCGAGCTATTTTTACTGCCTTGTCGAGGAGAAACTCGGGCGACCCGATTTTTCCTACTTTTACACGCATTTACACAAGTAGAATATTGGCCCACACACACTAGTTGACATCGACACCAAATGTCAACTGGTTCCCATCCCAACATAAAGCCTGCTCACGAGCCGATGAACGACTTTCGAATGCAAGCTTTGAATTGGGATTGGTACCAGTTGACATTTGGTGTCGATGTCAACTACTGTGGGAGAAACCGACACTATTCAATCGGGCAGCGAACAATTTCTGAAAATTAACATTTGAGAAGTCGGGCAAAACGGTCGGGCAAATTAAATCCAAACAAAAGGCGTCACGGTCAACGAAAAAATCTTCACGCGCACAAAACTTTCGCCCACGTGCGCGTGCAGAGGCAAAATTTCCCGTCGAAATTACAAACGAAAGATTCCACGCGGAGATGTCGCGTCTCGGCGCATGCGAAAGTGAAATTTGGCGGGTGGCTCAATGTAAAATTTTGGGCCAAAGTTTCGGGCAAAAGGCAAAAATTTGGGGCAGAGTGGATGAAAAAAGTAATTTAAATGAAAGGTACAGGTGTCACTTTCAGACACCTCAAATGGCCAACGTCATGCAAAATGTCTGAAACATGTAAAACACCCTGGTAAAATACCGCATTATTCTTTCCAAACTTTCTCTAGTTTTATTTCTGAGACACCCCCCATATATTCAACCAAGGCGTCAATTTTACAACGACAGAAACACAAAAATCCCCCTACGCAATTTCGTCAAAACGGCGCGGCAGAATACAATTTCAACAATTCAAAATCGAAGCACAAATGACGCACTTTCCGTGGGAATGACAAACAAATACAAAAGTCGGTCAAAAAAACCCGCACGCGGAAAACCGGAATGAGAATAGGAACGGGAATAGAAAACTTGGGAATGACACCGGAATGCGCGCTTTTCGGCCGTATAAATAGCCCCGCGCGTGATTTGAATTTCGCGCCACAAGCGCGCGCAAAGTTTTTTGAATTGCCGCCCACCCTGAGATTCAGGGTGAGAACTCTGATGTGGAAAAGTTGAGCGAAAGTTTGATTGCGGAATAATGTGAAAAGTTTCATGATTTGAAATGATTATTGTGGATGTTGGCATTGAGAGTTTTTTTTGTACAGAACGCTAATTTGCGTGATGCAAATTTTTTTTTTTAAATTATTTGTCCAATTATTTGAAAGATGTATATCTGCAAACTCATTCCACATCAAAAAGAAAGCATTTGCCAAAACAACACAACAATTATTGCACTGAACCAGTCTGCTCCCTCTGACTGCACACAGGGAAAAATAAAATACACAAAATGAGCCAAACCCAAATTGCACTATTCCTTTGTGTGTACATAAACAAGGTGTATGTACATGTACATGTATTATTTACATAAATATGTATGTTTATGTTACTGAATCTATATGCATGGAAACCATGCATACTTGAGTATGTATGCAAATATGTATTTAATTTTGTACAATGCATAAATACCTATGTTTATGCACATAGATGCACATTGAACACATTGCAAAGGGGTCTGCAAAAATATTATAATGCTTGGTCTGGAATAGTGGAAAATTTGCACTCCCAGCAGGATACCTACACATTTTATAGCATTTCTACCACTGGGGGAGAATGTTTTTTTAAAGCTGTGTGGTGTAGAATTTCTGTGCAATTTGGTATTGTGTTTTTAGCGCCCTGTTTTTGGGGAGGAAATGAAATTAAAAGAAATTTTAGTACCTGAAATATTCACGCTATGCCCAAAAACGATATCTATTTACCTGTGTTGTTGTTTTCTTGGTCAACCATGCAAAAACTCGAAAAAGTCGAAAATGTTGTAAAACATTTATTTTGCTAACACTAACAGAAACATTGACAATCTCGAATCAACGCTTACATTTTTCATTAAAAAAACGTCAAATTTTCCGCCGCTCCCACGCGCACTAATGTAAGCCTTGAACGTTTTGTGTTCAACAGGCACAAACAACGCACAGCGACCCCCCCCTGGTCTGGTACACAAACGGTGTTGGATCAAAAGTCATGATCAAACGGGCACATGCTGGAAAAATTTGCAAATAACTTTTATTAGTTGAAGTGAATTAAAAATTTAGCCAGGATTGAGCATTTTAGTTACCGTATTTCCTCGATATACCCCCCTTATAATGGACACTATGAGTTCATAAACCCTCCCCCTCAAAATACCCCCCCAAATATAGTGTATACATAGCGTAAATGACAAATGCTACGGTTTGTGATCTGGGAAATGTTGAACACATGTTGAAACAATGACTGTGTTATGTTAGAACAGGTTTTATACCATCTATGTGCATATATAAGTCTACAGAGTCTTATACATGGCAGTTTTTGTTGCATTTTTCGACATCTGTGTATATTACAGACAATTTAGTACTGGGATACCCCCCCCCCTCGAAATACCCCCCTCGTTTCCCCCCTCAAAAATCTCACTGTGAAAAATAAAGCCCCTGGGGGTATTTTGAGGAAATATGGTAAATTGAATATGTAATGATAATGTTTGAGTTCACATATTTTCAATATTACCAAACATTTGAGCCCAAACCCAAAATTTTAACAATCATGCACAAAAGCCACTTCACACACTGACTGATGCCACCCCACACATAAAACACCACACACATGCAAAACCTGTCCAAAATTCCAGCCCGCCAAAAACCATCGCAACACCGGTACAGTGTGCTCAAAAACATTGCCAACAGCAGGGGCAGGGGCGCTATGCGGCCAATCACATCACACAAGGCCAAAGCGATAGATATGCCAGACGCGGGGAGAACTGAACGTGTACACACACAGTTACAGGGTGCTTCATTTTGGGGGTTTTAATTTTGAGCAGGGTTTTTTGCTGGGCAATTTTTCTGGGATTATTTTGCATTGGGGTACTGAGAAAAGTTCAGCTAATTTGTTTGTTTTGTTTTGGTAAATGTACAAAACAGATTGAAGAAATTCAAGCTGCTGCTGAAAATGGTAAAAGCTGGTTAAAAAAGGCTAAGACTTCTCTCAGAAACAAAATCATTCAAATCTGCTCTAAATAGAAAAATAGCAAAAAGCTTCTTGCTGGCAAAATGCAATAAACTTCATTACAATTAGGGTGTCAACAAAAACTTTTTGGCGGAAAATGGAAACGGAAATGGAAATTTTTTTGCACTTGCCGGGAAAACGGAAACGGAAAAAATTTTTGCACTTGCCGGAAAATGGAAAACAGAAAAGTGAGAGGTCAGAAAACGGAAACGGAAACAGAAAAATTTGCTGAATATATGCCGGAAACGAAAAAAATTTGCTGAAATTTTGCTGGAAATGGAAAAAAAAATTTCAGAGATTTATCAAGAAATAAAAAAAATTTCAGAAATTTTGCTAAAAATGGGAATAATTCACATAATTGAGAGCCTGCATGCATGCTTACCAGATTGGCTGAAACAGAAAGCAAAAAATTGAGCTGGAAAGTGAAAAAAAGTTGAAATAACAGACAATTGAACCGGAAAACGGAAAAAAGGTGGAAAAACTGAAAATTTAGCCGGAAAATGGAAAATGACACGGAAAAACGGAAATGGAAACGGAAAAAAAATTTAGCAGCCGGAAAACGGAAACAGAAAAAAATTGCCTTCGGAAAGCGGAAACGGAAAACGGAAAGTTGACACCCTAATTACAATCAATTGCAATAAATTCCATTACAATTCCATTCACCCAAATGCATAAAACAAATGTGCTCATTATCTGAACCACCATGCACCTTTGAGGCTACACACACCAAGAATGAGAAACCAAACTTTGCAAGGCTAGACCTGGTGCCGATCCCAGGCCCTGTAAGATGTCAAGTGTCATGCAAATGTAAAAAGACATGAAAAAGGGCTGTAAAATAACAAACTTATTTCACAATTTCCAAGGCATTTTGCATGACTTTTCACACTTTACATGACATTTGACATTTTACAAAACATTTACAGGCTCTGGGACTGCCCCCTGCATTCTGTCGGATTTTTCTCAACCATGATGAATGTATCCCTGGTGAAGGTGAATGCCAAAAGTTCAATGACATGACATCATACAATGTTGAGTTCTCGGGAGTGAGTCAGTGCAAAAAAGTGTAAAACGGCATACTTTCATCTTGGTATTTGGTTGTGAAAGTGTAAAATAAATGTAAAAAAATTGGTAGGTAAAATATCTTCAAGGCAGTGGTGCGTCAATTTGAAAATTGAGAACGCTTTCAAAGCTGAGGCCATCTGCCGCCAATTGAAATATTTTCTTGGAAAGCGTAAATAAATCAGCGTAAATAAAATAATTTTAAAAGCCGAGGCCATCTGTTTCGAACGGAATGTAAATTTATGTTTAGCTACTGTTTGAATATTGCAGTGAAATATGAGTTTTACATCTACTTGTGGAAATTTCCTAAAACGTTGAAAAATAGGAATACCTAAAAAATTTGTGGAAAAAGAAAAACATAACATAACAGAAAAACACAGGAAAACAACAGCCGAGCTATTTTACTGGAAGTTTGTTGAGTACATTCCATTAAAATTCAGCTCAAAATGAGACAAGTTTTATTGCAACACCTGATAACGAACTTTTACGAACGAACGAAGTTCAAGTAAGAAAATATGTATTTAATCGACGTAGGCTTTCTAGGCATGTAAACCCGCTCGGCATGTAGACGCGTTGCAGGGGTCTCCAATGGTGGGCTGCCCCCCACGAAATCGACCAGCTATTTATCTATCTATCCGGAAGCAAATTTTGGGTCTACTTTTCCCTGAGCACCCCCTCCACATCGTTCACTATTTTCATTTTCCAAAATTTTCACTCAAAATTGTTAAATTCTTGTTCCATTTTGTCAATTCTCACCTTAAAATCGCTATTTTGGGATATATACATGGTGATATACCTATTTTAGCTATATTTTACCTACATGCCGAGTGGGTTTACATGCCTACAGCCATATAATCAAGGGTCTATTCCGCAAGTGGAGATGTAAAAGGCAATTTGTAAGTGATTTGAAAAGTGACGAGTGAAATGAAATGTAAAAGGTTAAAAGAAACGTGAATTTATAAGAGAGAGCTGAAATGGCAAGTAATAAGTCAAAAGCAAAATCAGCACATCACACACCATTTGCCTAAATCATAATAACCACCATCAGAAACAATGCTTTCTCGATCAAGTCATTTTTTTAAATTTTTAATATTTTAAATTTACTTATTTAAAAAACAACATTTTCTTTTTTAACACTTGTCATTTTCGACTTGCCATTTCACCTCTCACTTATAAATGGCTAAGTGTGAGCTGAGTCAATGTGCTGCACACTTGAAAGATACAAAAAGCTCACGCTGCCATGCAAAAGTTTGGTGAAATTGTATCCTTGTGATAAAATTTGCTGTGTTGATAGCCTACCTATATCATTAATAAAGGTATAAATTACCCTTGATATACTTCTTTTGATAGCTCAATCTTAAAATGGCAAGATTTTTATGATATATATTACTTTTCTGCATTCAAAGGCATACATGTTTGGATATGGCGTCCACTTTTTGTTGGCTTTAGCCATTTTTAATGGGATATACTTCTTTTTGGTGGCCACGGGCCCACTAGGATATCCATTATTAATATCAACAATGATGTCATGATTTAGAAAACCACAAATGTGTGGTGTGTGGTCCATAATACCACAGCTTTGACTATGAATATGGAAAATGTTGAGTACAGGGCCGTATCCAGGGGGGGGCGGGGGGGGGCTGCAGCCCCCCCCCTCCCGGGGCGAGACCAGAAAGTGACCGGAAAATTCCGACTTTTTCAACGTCAGCGTGAAAAATTTTGCGCGCAAGCGCGCATTCTTCACCAGACATAAGGTATATTATCATTCGATTTGCTTCATGTGACCGCAAATCGTTGTAAATACATTCAATGTTGTGTTTTTGTTGTTTTGTATGTATATTTACATACATATACAGCGTTCCATGGCGCTGACACCAACGCCAATGGCGCCATGGCGTGGCGCCTACTAAAGGCGCCAGCGCCATGGCGCCATTTCGCCACTATGTAGGTATAATTTTAGGGGGGGGGGGCTGAGCCCCCCCCCCTCGCCGGCCTCCGTAAACAAGCAGCCCCCCCCTGCTCAAAAATCCTGGTTACGTCCCTGGTTGAGTAAATACATGATGTGAAAGCTATTGTAATTATCGGAAAATGTAAGTGGAACATGAATACCGTTTCCAAATTTTTTATTATACACTAGTGACTAGAGTATAAAGTAAAATTTAAACAAAAATGATAAAAAATAATTTAAGTAAAATAAAATCAATGTGTAAAAATTTTTTGATTAGAAAAAAGTTATAAAAATTGAATTTAAACTTAAATCAAAATAATAAAAAATAACCAAAAAAAAATTACAAAAATTCAATTTAAATATAAAAATAAGTCATTTATTTGGATTTTTATGTAAATTAAATTTTAAAAAAGTAGATAAGAAAAAAATTAAAAAGATAATTTAAAATGATAAAAGCTAAAATATAATTTTAAAAACTTATTTATTTATTCTAATTTTCAAACAAAAAAAAATCAACAAATTGTTTTTAATTTTTTTAATACAATACAATTAAAATTAAACTAAAATCAAAACCAAAATAATAAAAAATTATAAAAGTTAAATGTAAATATAAAAATAATTCATTTTTTATTTTAATATAAATTGAATTGAAAAAATTAAGCAGATAAGAATAAAATTAAAAAGCAAATAATTCAAAATGATAATAACTTGAATATAATTTAAAAAAATTATTTAAGTGTATTAATTTTCAACCAAAAAAATCAGCAAATTTTTTTCAATTTTCTTTAATATAGTTCAATTTAAAGTAAAATAAAAATAGTAGAAACTAACCAAAATAAAAAAAATATTACAAAAATTTAATTTAAATATAAAAATAATTCATTTATTTTGATTTTAATATAAATTAAATTATAAGAATAAAGTAGATAGGAATAAAATTAAAAAGCAAATAATTTAAAATGATAAAAAGCTCAAATATAATTTAAAAAATTATTTATTCATTTTAATTTTCAAACAAAAAATCAACACATTTTTTTATAAAAAAATTAAACACATTTTCAAAAAAAAAATTTATTAAAAATATATAAATTTTTTTTGTGTTTACTTTTTAATAAAAATATGTTAAAACAAAGAAACAAATATAAAAGCATGAGTATAACAAAAAATAATAATTTTAAAAAAATATATAAAAAGTAATAATAATGATTTTTAAATTTGAAAATTTAAAACAAAATTTAAGATAAACAAGTTTAAAAAAATTTTGCGTTCATTAAATTTAAAAAAAACAACAAAATAAATTATTTTCAAATTCAAAAATTCAATAACTTTAAAAAAATAAACATCTAAAATTAAACAGTTTGAAAAATAAAATAATTTAAAAAAACTTTTTTATTTATTAGCATCTCCTTGTCACGCGAAATCCGTTAAAAGTATAAAATAAATAATAATTTAAGCAAATAATTTTAATAATAAATAATCAAGCAGCACTTTCAGCACACATGCGCATTTTACACAAAACACGCAAACTGAAATAACTTTTCTAAATCTCAATCAAAATTAGCCGAAAAGAGCTCATTTGAAAGCTCTTGTCGCAGCGCACATCAACAAATTTTTTTTATTGCATACTTTGTATTCAAATTTTCAATTTATTCATGTTTTAAGATTTCAAACCGCTACTGTCCTAAAGTGGGCGGAGCCTGTAACAATTTTTTTGTAAAATAATAAATTGCATCATAAGCTCTTTCATATGAGCCATTATTCAATAAAATCGGTTGTGTTACAGGGAAGTTATTGCAGTTTGAAGTTTTTCATCCCAACAACAACAACAACAACAAGAACAAGAACAGCACCTCAGAACGAAATTCTTGAAAAACTTTTTTCCAGTTCAACCAATCGGTTTGAGAATTGGAGTCAATATACTTTCCGACACGGGCTTTCCAACGGCGTAGACGGTTTCCTTGTATCTAATGGCGTTCTAAAGTTATTTGAGTTTTAATTTTCGATTTTCCGCATTTTGCTGTCTCTGACCATATTATGGGTGGGTCGCTTGCGCCCTCCCTCGGCAGCGAGGGATGGCGCTGGCGCGCCCACCCGATATAAATGTGCAGATGGGTGTTGATAATATGATGTGAAAATGTAGAACTCCCAGCGTAAACACAATTTGTTGGGCTAAGCAAACCAGACAAGCCCTTTGCAGAGAATGATAAAATTAATGTCATATTTTGATCGACAATACAGTAATTATCATATTTACACGTTTCTGTGAAAAAACATGTATAAAAACTACATGTATTGCACATAACACATTAGAAAAGGTACACATCAACACTGTGCAACTGTAAAACCTGAAACTGTAAAAATGTTAGAAAACCGCTCATTGGATTGAAACAGCACTACACAACGCTAATTCTCAAATAAATTCTAATCAATAGTATCTCAACGCAGAAAGCACCAAAATGTGCAAAAAAATTGAAACTGTGTAGTTTTGTTTGCTAAATCGCATTCTCGTTGCAAATTCCAATATGCGATGCCCGCTTCAAAATTCCAGAGTTGTTAAAATACCGGTATTTTTGGAAAGTGTAAGTGTAAGTGTAAATACACTTTCCAAATTTTGAGTATGGATACCAAAAGTGTAAGGAATTTTCAAAATACCTAGGAAAGTGTAAAAAAAAGTGTAAGTGTAAAAAATTTTTTAGAAAGAGCTCTCACTGTTGACGTTGAGCATTAAAAAACACCACTGTTTTCACCTTTAGATCACTTTATTTGTCATTTTCATGCATTTTTTCACATTTTACTGCATTTTATAGAACATTTCAGACTGTAACACATACTGTAGTGGTATGAAGTTCCCTTATAATGGCACTTTTTCAGTGTTGATATTTTACTGATTAAGCAATGCGATACACACTGTTAAAATGCAAGAATGGACATGCAGCAAATGTCAATGCAAAAGCCAGTTGACTTTGTGTCCAGCTGGTGTATTTCCATTGATCTTGTCCTTTTTTACAAGGTATGATGAACTGTAGAATACCATAAGTACTGATCAAAGGTTGGAGATCAAAGGCTAGTTTGTACATTTGTCATATTTTCAACATTCAATGCATAACTGCATGTGTGCACTCTGCAGTTATTTTTTGTACATGGTCAGGCTGAAAAGTCCCCGGGCAGTGCTCGCCATTCGCGCTAGGGGTAAGCTACGGTTATAAAATTTTAACACGTTAATATATCAGGTGTATTGAGTTTTCACCCAAAATTTCACCCCTCTAGCTCCACCCACTGCGGAACTGTGGGGGTTACAATTTTGGTCATTTTGTACTGATGTAAACAGCGTTCGGATCAAGTCCGGCAGTCACTCTTTGAACGGACTTCTGATGCTACAACTCACGCTATGGGGAGAGTTAAGAGCTTAAATTTGGGGGGAATATAGCCGACATTCCCCCCCTACTATATACCAACGCAGATGCGACGGCGACCCGTTTTAGTGTAGGTCGCCGTATATGCAAAAAAAAATTGTGC
>CAXIWS010000772.1:0-25525 GCA_964036195.1 Sphaerolaimus hirsutus | reverse complement strand
ATGACAAACCGCAGCCTTTGTCATTTACGTTCTCTATACACTAACTTTGGGGGGGGGGTATTTCGAGGGGGGGGGTTTATAAGTTCATAGTGTCCATTTTGAGGGGGGGTATTTCGAGGGGGGGGGGTATTTCGAGGAAATACGGTATTTATTTTTTCATGCATTGGCGGGGTCCGCGCTATGTAAAAATGGCGCCACATATAGCTGTGCGCCAATTTTCTGCGTACCCCCTCGCCATTCTTTCCAGTGGCGCCATTGACGCCATTTTTTCTTGGCCCTTTTCGATTCACTATGCATTCCTTCCACATTACAGCACCGGAAAACATCCAAGTACTGGTGGGGCGTGGTAATGGACACGGTCAGCCAGCTGCTGGTGCTGGTGCCACTCCCAGACCCTGTAAAATGTCAAATGTCATGCGAAGTGTCAAAAGTCATGGAAAATGCCCGCAAAATGGCAAACGACATTTGACATTTTACAGGGCTATTTACAGGGTCTGGGAGTGCCCCCCGGTGGAGGTTTTCGTTCCCAGCCGCGAGCAGCTGCGCCAGCTCGCGCAGCGCCGCCGTACGTACAAATCTGGACACAAACTGCAGTCGCGCGGACACAGCAAACGGGTCTGTTAATGGTCAAGGGAGTCAATTCGAGGGGGGTTTATTTGAGAAAATATGCTATCCCAATATGGTGAAAACGGAATTTTTTTCAAACGTAAATAAATCAACACGGTTGAATGATTTAATTTACCGTATTACCTCGAATTATTTCCCCCCCCTTGAATTAACCCCCCCCCCTCGAAATACCCCCTAATTTGAGTGTAAAGAGAACGTTCATGACAAATAAACTCGGCAGACATTATGCGAGTCATTGGTCTAACGAATTTTTGTACAAGTGCCATTCTAACCCAATTTCATTGTAATTGACACTCGTATTTCATGCTTACGGATGACCATCAACAAATTTTTTAATTAGATAAGTGAAAAGTCACCGACCAAATTTGAATTAAAGATCTACACTTCATAAATATACGATAATTTCTTATTATTACAAACATAGTGTGCATTTAATGTTATTCAGAGCAATTTTTAGATTTTCAAAACGATCCAGATTTCGCTAGTGGTGTACAGTGATTAGGGTCGTTCTTCCCTTGTTCTTTCGCACGCACACGTACGTACTTTTTGTTGTAATTTGTCCGGACTGTTACAATAAAATACCTTGCTATCCGCTTTCATATGACAATACGTGTGTCCAGTTTATCCCGTTCTCGCATAAAACATTGGATTGAATGAGATTTACCATGAATCGATTGGAATGCATTCATTCAAATTCAAAATTAACTTAACAATTTTACCGAAATTTAAAATTGGTACGTAAGGGCCGAATCACTGATTCCTTTCATGTCTGCCGAGTTTACCGCAGTTTGTGATCTGTACAATGGATAACACACGTTAAAACTGATGATTGAGTGACGTTAGGGAAGGGCTTGTGTGTAAATATATACAGTTATATATCCCTATAAACACATATACATCTACGTAATTGTTTGATTTTTCTACGTCTGCGTATGGGGGATTTCCGAAAATTAACTGTAGACTCCATCCGCCATTTCACTGTAACTGTGGGTCATTCGCCATTTCAGTTTTCACCGTCACGGTATGGTACGGGGTGCAAACTAGGTAGTGTCTTTAGACGCATTGGAACCAGGGTATCATGGGAATATTTGAATTTTGAGAAATTTTTTCAAATCGCACCAACATTACCCATTCATTCACAGCGTTTCCAGTGCAAGTGGTGCAGCAAGTGCTGCAGCAGAGATTCAAATTTGAGGGAGCACATGCGCGTGCACACGGGAGAGAAGCCATTCCAGTGCGACCAGTGCGGCGCCAGGTTCGCCGCACGCAGCAACTTGATGCAGCACATGCCGCGGCACGACAGCAGCCTGCCGCACGCGTGCTCCCTGTGCGGGTGGCGCTTCCGCTCAACACAGGCGCTCGGCTATCACACCCGCAAAGCACATGGAACAGCTCATTTAAAGGTGAGTGATTGGACCTCACAGAAAGCCATCCACACAGTCCTGGAGCACCCGCTTAGTGATGTAAAAAGCGCCAGACTTTAGGCGCCAAGCGCCAAAAGCGCCATGGCGCTTTTGGCATGCGAGCGCCAAGCGCCAATGGCGCCACAGCAAAATAGCGCCAAGCGCCAAAAGCGCCATGGCGCTTTTCTAGACCATGGCGCCAAGCGCCAATGGCGCCAGGGGATGATGGCGCCAAGCGCCAATAGCGCCAGCGCCGAAAAATTTTGCTGCATAAAGTGCAGCGATGCAAATGAACTGTAATCTATTTGTTTGTCAACTGGTTCCCATCCCAATTCAAAGCTTGCTGACAAGTAACACTATCCAGTGTTGTATACACATATACCATATTTCCTCGAAATACCCCCCTTCAATTACCCCCCCCCCTCGAAATACACCCCGTCTGGAATATGGTAGATCATGTATCCAATGAACATGATACATTTTGTTAGCTGTGAATTTACATCGCAGCTATACATGGCCTTGTTTATGGAACGATCTATGATTATATGGCCAAAATATATCCTATTTGGTCAATTGATTACGTTTCGGGTACAAAAAAACCCCAATACTTTACCACGACCCTTCATAAAAATTCCCCACCGGATAAGCCCCCCTCGAAACTCCCCTCAAAATTTGCACCCTGAAAAATAAACCCTCTGGGGGTGTATTTCGAAGAAATACGGTAGGTAGGTACTTCATGCCGGTACTTCATACCACAGCAACAATACAACTTCATTTGCAATATAATGCAACACTATGCATTTGAACGCTGTTCGTCGGCTCGTCATCAAACCTGGGATGAAAACCAAATTGGGATGAACATAAAATGTCATTGAAAACTAGGTCGTGTAGTTCCATATGTTGGTAAAAGTTTTGAATATCATTGCAATTGCATGGACATGGATTACAAAATAAGCAAGTAGAGGGTTTGTTCTTCCTGTAACACACTTACAGTAACACATTTACTTATGTCACTCCTGCAGGCAAGGTCTTTTTACATAAGAAAAATTATTTTTTTGGTACTACTTGGCGCTTTTTTGGCGCTCTATAAAACACCAGCGCCAAGCGCCAATGGCGCCACGACATCATAGCGCCAAGCGCCAAAAGCGCCATGGCGCTTTTCCGTCGCACAGCGCCAAGCGCCAATGGCGCCACAGCAAAAAGGCGCCAAGCGCCAAAAGCGCCATGGCGCTTTTTGCTTTGGCGCTAGCGCCAAGCGCCAGCGCCATGGCGCTTTTACATCACTACACCCGCTGCAGCAATACAAACTACACAGTGCCAAACCGACGCTGTGGCGCCTGCATCGAAGTGTCAATATAGCATTTATTGCATATATTTAGCATATGTTTCTTTGGCGGTGGCACATTAATACACTACCGTGCAGAATAGTTGAGACTTTTCACACATAGAGAAACAGTAGGCTGGGGGTCCACCACATCTTTTTGCTTCCCAATTTCTTGTCCCTTGCCCAATTTTGATGCCGTTTGAGTATGTTGGGGTTTGATGCTGCGGCTACTACGAAATTTTTTTGTTTGCTCAAATAATCGCCCAGGCCCGAGATAAGGGGGGTCTATAAAAAGATGGTCAATAAATATACAAAAAAATGGGCAATCTGGATGAGTGTCTTTGAAGCTTAATAACTCAACCATTTCTGGGCTGATTTGAACTATTCAACACTTAAAATGATCGGGAAACCCTGCAGATTCTATTTTTGTGGTCAGTTTAGTGATGCCAAAATTCCGTATTTTGATTTGACCTAGTTTTTGAACATGAAAAAATTATTTTTTTGAACATGCTATCATATACTTTAGACTACGAGGATTCATTTAAAACACAAATGAGTTTAATATCTCTTTCCAATCAAAAGTTATGGCACTTCAAAGTTTTCAATGGTGTCTAAATATTTTATGCTTATTTTACTGGGGTTTGCAGCATGAAAATTTTGTTATTGAACAGTCTATAACATACTTAAGACAGAGAGAATTAATATGACACAAACGTTTTTTCAATATCTCTTTCCAATCAAAAGTTATAACACATACAAACTTCCATCTTCATTCCATCCAAAATAATTGCACATTACTCATTCACAGTTGGGCCAACTTTTCTCCCTAATATAGCAAAGCCAAAACCTAAAATTTACACACCAAAAAGCCGCACTCAGTAGTATGCCTACCCCCATTTCTGAGTTGCTGGCAATGGATTCAAAACTGCAGCAAAAATAATTAAATGCCACATTTCCATATACCGTATTTGCTTGAATAATCCCCCTGGGGGATTATTATTTCATCAGACTTTTTTCAGGGGGGATTATTCAAGGGGGGGGAATAATTCGAGGGGGGGGGGAATTATTATTTCGTCAAAGTTATCCAGCATGTTTATATCAATTAATTTTGCAAAATACGCTTTTTTCCAAGATAGGTAATATTACATTTTTGTTCAAATTTCACACTTCATTGAAATTCAATTTATCAAACGCCTAAAAAAAGTCAGGGTCAGCATCAGTGTATTTACATTAATTGTGTACAATGTTGCACATTCCATTGCATTGATGCACACCGGATGTATTATACTGCATTTCCTTTCGATGAATCAAACCAGACACGTCTTTTTTGCTTGGTCTGGCGTCATCGATTGTCTTTTTTAATATGAGCAGTATTTTTAGTTCATCCATGGGGGGGATTATTCAAGGGGGGTAATTATTTTTTCCTCACGCGTCTAACAGGGGGGGATTATTCGAGGGGGGAATTATTCAAGGGGGGAATTAATCAAGAAAATACGGTATGCATTGCCATTTGCTGTTCATGCTAGAATGTTTCTTGCTGCACACAGAGCTCAGCGATGCAGGCAAGCAGTTTCCATGGTAAAAGATTTGTTAAAAAATGAACGTAGGAATTGGATATAGACTTTAAAGTGAGATACTGGGTGGCTACTGCCCAAAACAAGAAAAGTCTCAACTATTCTGAAACATGAACAAACTGAGTTAATATGTTTGTGCACTAGGAATATACGCAGATGTGAACTCAGGGGGTGGTCATTCCGGGCATGTGTAGTGAACCCCCCAGGGTACCCATGTATAGTATCCAAATGTTTTGCATATCAACCATTTCAAAATTCTGGCAACATTAATCATGCAGCGCAAAAAGTCTCAACTATTCTGCACGGTAGTGTATTTCTAAAAATCAATGTCCGATAAGAAACTACAACAATGCACTCATTTGCAGCGTTTCCAGTGCAAGTGGTGCGGCCAGTCGTGTATCTCTAGCAGTCAGTTGGAGACACACGTGCGCATGCACACGGGGGAGAAGCCGTTCGCATGCGACCAGTGCGACGGCAAATTCAGTTCACGGGGCCGCCTGGTGAAGCACGCGTTGCGGCACGACGTCAACCTGCCGCACGCGTGCTCCCTGTGCCAGTGGCGCTACGCCACCCTGCACGCGCTGACCAAACACTGCAACGAAGTACATCACAGTGAAATAATGGTGACCTCATTGAGTTTACTGCACACTGAGAATAAACAATATGTCTCTATGTACAGGGTGGCCCACGGCAGGAACACGGTTTCAATTCGTTCCCGACACGTCAATTTTGAATGTAAAATGCTCAAATTTGGTATGTGGGTAGATAAATTTATCCCATTTGTTCTGTTAAGTGCATGGTTTCATATTGCAAGATTTCATGTTGGAACATAAAGCACAGTTTCATACATGTTTGATCATGCCCCATTGTGTTCAAATGTGCATGCTGTGCATACAGTTCAACAGCAACAGAAAATTTTTGAACCTTCAAGGTGCTACCATGCTGACAGAAATCAGGAGCACTTCCTAGTAGCTGTATCGTTCGTGGAGACTTAATTAGTAGTGCAAAATTGCTTAATAGTTTGTGTATTTGACAATTTGACTATTTTTATGAAATTTGTTTGCTTTGGTAGATGATTGAAGCTGTGCACCTAACATGCGATACGCTCAAACACCTATGAAACTATGCATTAAGTTCTGACATGAAATCTTGCCATATTAAACTGTGCACTAAACACAACAAATGGGGTACATTTATCAATTCCCTTACCAAATTTGAGTAGTTTTCATTCAAAATTGATGTGTTGGGAGCATTTTGAAAGTATGCACCACCCTGTATATGTTGACATGCATAATGCTCCCCAAAGAATGGGTTATACAAGTTCTAATGGATTCACTGAAAAGTACCCCAGATTTTGTAAAACACCTGGGTTGTTTACACAGATAAATACGGTAATGTTAAAACAGAAATGAATTTTTTTAAACACTCTTCAGAAAGTTAACCATGTTACTATCATGACAAACCTGCATTGAAAAATCAAAGATCCACAATTTCTCAGCGTTTCCAGTGCAAATGGTGCAGCAAGTGCTTTTCCGATAATGCTAATTTGGAGTGGCACCTGCGCGTGCACACGGGAGAGAAGCCATTCAAGTGCCTGCAGTGTGGCGCCAAGTTCGCTCTGCGGGGCAACCTGAAGAAGCACTTGCCGCGGCACGACAGCAGCCTGCCGCACGCGTGCTCCCTGTGCAAGTGGCACTTCTCCACGCGCAAGGGGCTCGGCCGTCACATCTGCGAGGCACATAACTGTAGTGAAAAACTGGAGACTTCAGAGGAGGTGAGTAGTTGCCTTATTATATTGTTGCCATTCGGCTAAAGACAAATAGCAGCTGAAGCAACAAATTCAGTGTTGACATATCAAAAATACTCAACTTCGAATGCTTAGATATATCCATCCCAAAAAGCTCTACCTAGTGGTTCTAAGGTACAAATCAAAATAATTTTTTTTTGTTTTTTTTGTTGGCAACATTTCTCATTGGAATTGCCAACAAATTGTTAATTTTTAATTTATCTTAAGAACCACTAGTGCTCGTTGAATCGTTTTTGCACGATGTAGATATTGGTTAGTGTTTTCAACATATCTATTTAGGGACGGACATATCTAAGCATTCTTGGGTATTTATTTGTAACTTGTTGACAGTGCATTTGCCTGTTCTTCTCCTGTTTGCTTCTCCTATTTGGCATTATCCTGTGTAGATCACACTTAATGCTCCACAAACTTATACATGGGCATTATAAAAGTTCTAAAAAAATTCACTGAAAAGTGCTTCCAATTTTGTATAACACCTGGTTTGCTTAGACAGAGATTGAATCCAGTGTTCAATGTTAAAACAGAAATGAATTTTCAACATATTTCTCCAGAAATTTTGCAATCTTACTACCATGACAAACCTTCAAAAACCAACAATCCATAACTTGTCAGCGTTTCCAGTGCAAGTGGTGCAGCAGGCGCTTTGACCGTAATGCAAAATTGGAGAGGCACATGCGCGTGCACACAGGGGAGAAGCCATTCCAGTGCATGCAGTGCGAAGCAAAGTTTGCCCAGCAGGTGCCAATCCCAGACCCTGTAAAAAGCCCTGAAGTGTCATGCAAAGTGTCAAAAGTCATGGCAAATGCCCTGCAAAATGGCAACTCGGTTAGCATTTTGCAGGGCATTTTCCATGACTTTGGACACTTTGCATGACATTTTACATTTTACAGGGTCTGGAAGTGCCCCCAGGAAGACCTGACGAAGCACTTGTCACGGCACGATCGCAGCCTGCCGCACGTGTGCTCCCTGTGCAAGTGGCACTTCAGAACGCGCATCGGGCTTGGCATTCACACCCACGGAGCACATGGAGGAAAGCTTGGCGGTATAAAAAAAGTGAGTGATTTTGATCTTGATCTGCGTTTTTTTATGAAGTTAGGTTACTTAACAAATGTACGCAAATCCTTTTAGAGGTCTATGTAGAGGGTCCATCCTGAAATCACATTGCACTTTCTGGGAAATGCAATTTTCTAAGTTGTCAACTGAATAGAAATCATATCCTAATGCACTTCAACTGTATTCAAACTCAAATTCCATGGGGTGTCAACAAACAAAAAAACAAATCAAAGATCCACATATTCTCAGCGTTTCCAGTGCAAGTGGTGCAGCAAGCGCTTTGCCGATAATGCCAATTTGGAGAGGCACCTGCGCGTGCACACGGGGGAGAAGCCATTCCAGTGCAGGCAGTGCGGCGCCAGGTTCGCGCATAGTTCCAACCTGGTGAAGCACAGGTCGCGGCACAACACCAAGTTGCCGCACGCGTGCTCCCTGTGCAAGTGGCACTACGCCACCCTGCGGGCGCTTAGCAAACACTGCAGCGAAACTCATAGCAGTAGTGAAAGAATGGAAACGTCAGAGGAGGTGAGTAGTTGCCTATTTACATTGTTGCCATTCGGCTAGTGATGGAAAAGCGCCAGGAAAAATGGCGCCATGGCACCATTTACAATATTTTGTCAAACTTTTACCTGCCTTTCTATTGGAGACACCCTTCTATATGGGAAGCCACCACCCACCATTCTATTTTCTTCGCCATTGTTTCAGGCAAGTTGTGCCAAGGTTTTTCAAAGTGTCAAATCATCACATACGATTCATAGAATGACGATACTTAGATTTCATGCGACATTTGAAGGGCTCTTTTCTCTTAGAAGAAAAAGGGTATCTATTCTGGCGCCATTGGCGCCTGGCGCCTTCTTTCCGTGGCGCCCTTGGCGCCTGGCACTATGTCTCAAAACTCGATTTTTTTTCAAACTCGAATTCGAGTCGCAACCCCAAAATTTTTCCGGTCGAGTCAGCGAGTCGAGTTCTGCGAGTCAGTAATAAGTCGAGTCGAGTCAAGCAAAAAAACTCGAGTCTCGAGTCGAGTCGTATGCGTTACTTTTTGGTATGACCCTTGCAGAAATTTTAGATACTGGTTTCTTTCTCTACTAATGTTTTCACACACACACTTGATGAAGTCTAAATGCCAACAGTTTATTTTACTATCAAAATAAAGTGAAAATATCACTTACATGTTCAGTTTCTTGATGTTGCCACAAATTAAGTTGCAAAAATAATACCAGCTTTGCGCTGGAAATACAATATCTTTTAATGATCTGGTTTTTATAATAAAACACGATGTTCTTTTTAAAGAAAAACCATTGAAAAATGCCATCTGTAAACAACCTGGCAAATTACATGTAAAGCCAGTGGCAATGGTTGGAAAGCAACTCCCCTTGTCAGAAACAAGTATTTTTTATATTCGCAATAGATGTGCGCACTTAGCATATGTAAATTATCAGCTACAACCTGGTTGTTTTGAAAAGGAGTGTCTGTTTACCCTCTGTAATGGTGAATGGATGGTGGGGGCTGGCTTATCACACACACAAATTTTACCTAGACAAACAGATTCATGCCATTACACTAGCAACATCATAGGCATCACAACATGGCATGAGTGGCAATAAGAAACTTGAGTTTCACATCATTCAATACATATGCCAAGCCAATCAATGATATATCATGCATCTGGTGTGGAAATGCGCACTCGTGCGCCAAATTTTTGAAAAATGAGTCAAAAAATTCATATCAAAATTGAAATTTTTTGACATTATTCAATTGGAACCCTGACTCGAAATTTGCCAAAATTTCGAGTCGAGTCAAGCAAAAACCTCGAGTCTCGAGTCAGGGCCATATTTTTCCGGTCGAGTTGGCCGAGTCGAGTCGGTACCCAATTTTACCCTCGGGTCACAGTCGAGTCGAGTCGAGTCGAGTTCGAGGCTCGAGCGTCTCGCACGCACTTTCCGAATGGCGATATGGCGCCCATGGCGCTTGGCACCCTTTTCACGTGGCGCCCGGTTTCCGAATGGCGCCATTGGCGCTTGGCGCCCTTTTTCTGGTGCTTTTCCATCACTAGAGGTATGCCATTCTATTTAAAGAAATGCGGTATTTGGCATTGTTGTGATGTGCGGATGTTTTTATGTTGAAGTTTTATTGTTGTTATAAATAAACTATCGTTTTCTAGCATCACTAGAAATGAACTTTTTTGTGAATAGACTGACGTGATTACTATGCTATTCGAATTCATCGTTTCATAATAGTTCTCTGCTATATTTTTTTCGGGAGGAAAGGAAACTATTTCGAAAATAAATATTTCGGTAAAAACACACAATAAACACAATCATTTTATTTCACTTTTCTGTGACATGTTTCTGAGTGTCATATCATTTTTCTAGATTCAAAATGTCGCTTTTATTTATTATTGAGTGGTTTGAGTTGAGTCCGATATTTTCGTCACTTTATTGGAAATAATTGTGAAATACACAAGTAAGACTGTGTAGCCGAGGTGATAAAAAATCATAGAAAAGAGTGTTACATTGCGCAAACTGACACTGAAAAAAACGAACGAAAAATATGATACTCACTTCATAAATTTGAATAAACAAAAAAATCAAAAACACAAAGAAAAGTGTCCGCTAAAATGAGGACACGGTATTTTTCACAAAACAATATTTTGTAGATTTTTTAAGCGACTTGAAATATCAGAGCAGTGCACAGATTGTATTAGGAAATATATGTACGAGCACAACATGCGTACCAAATTTAATCGTGGCAATATAATGATTGTCATGTCATGTAAAAATATGCATGTGGATCGATAAAATTGTACAAAAATGCTTACCCTATTTCCTCGAATTCCCCCCCCCCCGCCCCAATTGAGTGTAAAGAGAACGTAGATGACAAAAGCTTCGGTTTGTGTCCAGGCAATGCAGAACACGCGTTAAAAACAATGATTGTGTGTTACATTAGAACACGGTTTATACCATGTACATACCGTATTTCTTCTAATAGAAGAGCGCCGTTCTATTTTTTTCATCCACCTTTTTACCTGCCATTCTATTGGAGGCTGCCGTTCTATTTTTTCACCAATTTTTCACACACAATTTTAATTTTAAAATAAGTATTATTTATCAGCTCTATTTTCCAATGAAACCTGAGCAGTATTTTTTATCAGAGCATCAATTTCTTGTTGAATGCTTTGTATGGTTTTTGCCATCCATTTGTTGCTGTGTTTTGGCACTCTTCCAATACAATTTCTACCTGCCATTCTATTGGAGGTGCCGTTCAATTGGAGGCTGCTGTTCTATTGTTTTCGTTAGTGCAAAAACATGCCAAAACCTGCCATTCTATTGGAGGTGCCGTTCTATTGGATTGGAGGTATGCCGTTCTATTACAAGAAATATGCTACCTATAGTCCTTGATACATGGTGCTTATTGTTGCATTTTTCTACGTCAACGTACTTTATAAACAACAAATTAATACTGGGAGTTCGAAAATTTCTGGCGAAATAATATGCCTCAAAATACCCCCCTCGTTGAACCCCCCTCAAAGTTCTCATCCTGAAACAATTGACTACCAGGGGTTATCTCAAGGAAACATGGTATTTGGAATTTTGAAATGATGAACATTTGAGGCGTCCAATTCTAAAAGTCAACATGTCCAAAATATGAAAATTTTGAGTTAGGCCATGAAACGTCAACTGGGGGCACTCCCGCACATTTTTCAAAATTTTCCATAAATTTTTTGACCTCACATGCCCATATGGCAAAGTGCCAAATTTGTCATTTTTGGGAAAAATGCAAAAATTTTGGGCAAGAAGTCGACAAGTCCACTTAGTTTTGGGCTATCTTTTTCCATCTCATAAGTCCATCTTCCGCAGCCTTTTTTATGGGAACAAACGCAAGAAATGTGACAAGTCCATCATGGACGCCGATTTCTAAAAGTCGACAAGTCCATAAATTTTCCATCAGGCGGCCGCTTCCTCCCCGGGAACAAAAATGTTCTCGTGTGCAAGAAGTCGACAAGTCAATTTCCTTCCTCAAAATAGTTTTGTTCTTTGCGAGTAGAATTTTATGGACACCCAATTTTTCACATATACGTTGAGAGCAGGGGCTGAAAATTTGACACTTTATTGTTAACGTTTGGAACTTAATGTTGAGCATGAGAGAGCCCCATTGGACACGCACCACGGACCTTGAATTGGAAATGAAAATTAAAATGCGATTTACTCAAAATCG
This sequence comes from Sphaerolaimus hirsutus, assembly GCA_964036195.1. Lineage (NCBI taxonomy): Eukaryota > Metazoa > Nematoda > Chromadorea > Monhysterida > Sphaerolaimidae > Sphaerolaimus > Sphaerolaimus hirsutus. Next base: position 13,519 of record CAXIWS010000772.1, on the reverse strand, counting down.
CATTTTGTGGACTTGTCGACTTTTAGAATTAGAGTCCTCATTTGTTTTTGATCAAAGTGAGCAGAAAATGATTTAAGAAAATATTATGACATTCAGCTAAATTCTACTTTTTATTTGTTTTCGCCAATAGATGACTGTAATATTTACTATGGTTCAATGCATTAGTTATGCTTTGAAGTTGCAGTACTTGGTGATGTGCACGTTGAGGCCGTTGTGCGTGTCGTGGCCGCAGCCGCACAGGAGGCACACATGCGGCAGCTGCCACACGTGCCTCTCCAAGTCTCTGGACGATGCAAACTTCTTGTCGCAGTGGGGGCACCTGAAATTATGTGGAATACTATTTCTATCTTATATAGAATAACTATTCCTATACCTATTTTATTTTACTGTATTTTTACCTCAGCTTAAAATGACCTGGGTTTTTTTTCGAGGGGGGTTAATACAAGGGGGTTTAATTAGAGGTAATATGGTAACATTCAAAATTTATTTAATATTTAAACAGTTTTGTCCCCAAAATTCCTTTGAATTTTAAATTTGGTTCTGGATGAAAAGAAATTATAATTTTTTTTGCTTCATCACGTTTAAAAAATGACCTGGCCATTTTTTGTTGGGTCAGCACTAGTGATGGAAAAGCGCCAGAAAAAAGGGCGCCAGGCGCCAAGGGCGCCATGGCGCCATACGGAATGTGGGCGCCAGGCGCCAGGGGCGCCACAGAAAGAGGGCGCCAAGCGCCAAGGGCGCCATGGCGCCATTTGAAGAATAGGGCGCCAGGCGCCAAGGGCGCCAGGCTAAATAAGTGTGTACAGCACCGTAAGTGTGCTAAAAACATCTTTCTAGCACTCTAGCGCGCACATTCACGAATTTATACACGTAATCAACGAAAATGAGACTACTGAGGTAAAAATTTGGCATTTACCTAATCATACCCCAATACATTCAATTTGAACACAATGAAAATTGTGCATTTGAAAAAAAGATTCGTACAGTTCGTACAGCGCAAATAATGTTTTATTGCTTTCTGATAGCAAATGTTGTCTTGAAGTGTATATACAAAAACGGAAAAACAATTTGAATCCATTGATTCATGGGTTTGCAAGTTCGACGGTTCATCGTTCTTTGCTTCTGATCATTTAGACGCATATGATGAACCGTTGGACGGCAAAAATTTCATCCACTCACACCGCATCCTCCATTTTTACGGCTAGTTTCGATTATCCACGGACGGTCACCTTGCAACTATGCTGGCGCCATTTTGGCGCCCTTTTAGGGCAGGGCGCCAGGCGCCAAGGGCGCCACAGAAAAAGGGCGCCAAGCGCCAAGGGCGCCATGGCGCCTTTCAGAAAGTGGGCGCCAGGCGCCAGGGGCGCCACAGAAAAAGGGCGCCAAGCGCCAATGGCGCCATGGCGCGGCGCCCTTTGGCGCCCTCAAATGGCGCCAGCGCCATGGCGCCATTCCATCACTAGTCAGCACCATTTCAGCGGCTCGGCTATTATTCTTGTTTTCGTAGCGCGTCGGGCGCGGCTTCTGCAAGTGCAATCGAGGGCCCTTTCTTCATATTGGTGAACCAATTCTACTAAAATATTTTACTGTGAAGTTTGATTAAGATATTGTATGTTTTGACATTCTATGTTTTCATTCATTTATATCGTGGGTAATGTCGTTTCTTGAACACTACCGTATTTATTCTTATAGAAGGGTACACGTCTTTTTTCGCTGATCCACCCTTCTATTAGAGAAGCCATTCTACTGGAAGCCACCTTCTATTAGAACAAATGAAGGGTGTGCTTCTAAAAGTACCGATCTACAAATTTTTCAAATTTGAGTTAGGAAAATTTTTGGGGTCCCCATAAAAATGCGCTTCAAAAATATATATATATATATATATAATATGTGGGGGGTGCGAAATCCAATTTTGAGATATTTGACAAATTGTTCTTTTAAATGTACCGATCTGCACATTATTTTTTTGTGCTTATAAAAGTACCGATGTCAGATCGGCGTCAGATTGGGCAAAAACTCGTTTTGTGAATTTTTATTATGGGTAAAAGTACTGATCTACATCTATCTGATTTTATGCTTTAAAAAGTACCGATCTACATGCTATTACCAATTTCATTTCATTTTCATTTCATTTCAACAACGATACCACGGGTGGCTACATGAGTCATGGATATAAACTGTATATCAAAAGAAAAAATGCGATTGCAACATACAACAAGTACATCCTGAGAGGTAATAGGTAGGTGGACTGGTGAACTAAAGAAAAACGATCAAAGGTTAAAATTTAAATAACCAGATGTAATTTGTTCCTTTAAAATGTAGTGTACTACAAAAAATACAATTCACTAAATCTTATATACTGTATTTCCTTGAAATACCCCCGGGGGGTTTATTTTTTCAGAGTGAGAATATTGAGGGGGGTTAAACGAGGGGGGTATTTCGAGGGGGGGTTTATTATTTCACCAGAAAATTTTTGAAAACGAAGTACTAAGTTGTCGTCTGGAACGTACGCAGACGTCGAAAATGCAACAAAACTTGCCATTTATAAGACTCTAAAGACTTGTATAAGTGTGAAGACGTATAATCACTGTTCTCACATAACAGAGTCATTGTTTTTAACGTGTGTTTTGCATTACCCAGATGACAAACCGCAGCCTTTGTCATTTACGTTCTCTATACACTAAATTTGGGGGGGGGTATTTCGAGGGGGGGAGGTTTATAAGTTCATAGTGTCCATTTTGATGGGGGGTGTATTTCGAGGGGGGGGGGTATTTCGAGGGGGGGGGGGTATTTCGAGGAAATACAGTAGCTAGTGTTATGTGTATAAGATTATACCCATGCATGTGGATACCCAACAATATGTCCAAAATACCCATACCCAAAATTCCCATATCCAATACCCATGTATGGGTATTGCATACTCCAAACTTTCAATTGTGATTATCTCAAAATCGATTTTTTTTAGATTGGTACTTTTAGAAGCACACCCTTCAAATATGGTAAGTGGATTTAAATAAATAATTTACAAATTATTCAAATTTTTCAATAAACTGCAGTGTTTCAGAAATGGTCCTTTTCATTGTTGCAGAAAGTGCGAAATAGCCCACCATGGCCACGTTGACCTTGTTCACTGGATGCGCGTGGTTGATGTGGTTGGCGTGGCTGCGGCGCGTGGGGTAGCGCCACTGGCACAGGGAGCACGCGTGCGGCAGGCTGGTGTCGTGCCGCGGCAAGTGCTGCACCAGGCTGGAACGAAGCGCGAACCTGGCGCCGCACTGCTTGCAGTCGAATGGCTTCTCTCCCGTGTGCACGCGCACGTGCTTCACCAAATAAGTTTTAGAAGCGAAGCACTTGCCACACCACGTGCACTGGAATGGCTTTTCTCCCGTGTGCACGCGCATGTGTTTCTCTAATTTACTTTTACTGGCGAGGCACTTGCTGCACCACTTGCACTGGTGACGCTGGAATCAGGTTTAAAAGCAATCTCTTTAAAATCATGAATGTTAGTTAATGGAAGATTTCAGATGAAATGCAGCAAAATATGGAGATCGAATGAACTACCCAGAGTTGCGAAAGCGTATTTACGCTTACCCGAAATACCCGGGTAAATGGGTATTTATACTTACGCTTACGCTTTCATAAAATACCCATACGCTTTATTACGCTTTCCTGGCCGAAATACCTGTGTACTAAAAGCGTAAAAAAACATTTCACACAGCACAGTTTTACACTTTTGAAAAAGTGTAAAACTACAAAAAATGAAAGTGAACCAGAACACATGACAAAAAATAACTGTGAAATCATTCAGCCATCCGCTCCGAGCATTGCAACTGTATGCACCAAGTTATAAACAATGTCATAACACTACTGGCTACTGCAGGACAACCCAAAATACCCTTAGCTAAATTTTTAAATTGACATAAAAATGTGGCTTCGCCTGGTCTCGATCCTAGGTACCCATGGCGCGATTCCGCCATGGGCGCTTTTTCGAATGCCACTGCCAATGGTGCCGGAAAAAAATGGCGCCATGTGCCAGAAGCACCATGACACATTTTGTTGGTGCTGGCGTCAGGTGCATTGCCAGGGCACTTTTCCACCACTTCCTCATGCATCACTCCACGTTCATACATCTGATGAGACATCTAATATCATCTATAGGTGAAAGCAAGGGCGTTTTCCGATGCTCTACAGCAGGAGCCCTTTCTAAAAAAAATTTTTATGCTTACGCTTATTTTTATGCTTTCCTAGGTATTTTAAAAATACCTTACGCTTACAGTATCCATACTCAAAATTTGGAAAGTGTATTTACGCTTACGTTTACGCTTTCCAAAAGTACCGGTATTTTAACAACTCTGGAACTACCCACTTCCAAACACACCAGAGAAAAATGCACCAAGTGACAGAAACAGAAGCCGCATTACACTTTTCGCTTTAGCACTAGTGCCAACTGGGGTGGCAAAAAAATGTTTTTTTATGGAAAACGGAAATGGAAACAGAAAAAAAACATTCAGCGGCCAGAAAACGGAACGGAAAATGGAAAAAATGTGCACTTGGTGGAAAACGGAAACAGAAACATAAAAAAAATTCAGTGGCCGGAAAACGGATAAAGGGGCCGACTAACGGAAACGGAAAAATGAAATTTGCATGGAAATGAAATTTGCACGGAAATGAAAAAATTTGCTGAAATTTTGCTGGAAAATTGCAAAAATTGCTGAAATTTTGCTGCGAGTGGTAAAAATTTGCATAAATTTTGCTGGAAATAGAAAAAAATTGACAATCTGCATGAATGTTTACCAGTTTGACTGTAACAGAAAACAGAAAGTTGAGCCAGAAAAAAGTAAAATGAGGCGGAAAAACAGAAAATTGAGGTGGAAAATGGAAAAAAAAGCTGTAAAAACTGGAAATTGAGCCGGAAAATATAAAAAAAGTGGAAAAACAACAAATTTGGCTGGAAAATGGAAAATGAGCCGGAAAAACGGAAACAGAAACGGAAACAGAGAAAACGGAACGGAAAACGGAAAAAAATTGCCTGCGGAAAACGGAAACGGAAAACGGTAATTTGACACCCTAGTGCCAACTGCTTTTGTTCCAGGTTGATCACTTTTTCTCATGAATATGGAACATTTTTACTGAACTTATTGAACTTTTTTGTGTTGTCCAGTTTTCACAAAAAAGCCGTGTAAATGTTGCCTCATGCTTACCTTCTTCATCTCTACTCCATGTGCCATGACGGTGTGAAGACCGAGCCCTTGAGCGGTGGAGAAGTGCAACTTGCACAGGGTGCACACGTGCGGCAGACTGGTATTGTGCTGCAGCTCGTGCCGCACCAGGTCTACTCGCTGCGTGAACTTCATATCGCACTGCCTGCACTGGAACGGCTTCTCTCCCGTGTGCACGCGCACGTGTATCTCCAAGTGACAGATACTGGCAAAGTACTTGTCGCACCACTTGCACTGAAAATCATGCAATTAATCCGCATATAATACGATATATTCAGCATTTGGAAAATTTTCTTATGCAATTTCAATACTCCAAATGGAAGATTTTAGCGTAAAGACAACGAATTTGCGCTGAAGGACAAGTTCTGCTAGGACGTCCCTTATGTATGAGAAATATATTGTCTCGCGCGTATCTCCGCCGTGCCATTCATTAAATAAAATTAAAATCAAGTATAAAAATATACAAAGTATACAAAAATACCCACATTGGCGCCCTTGTCCAGCTTTACTCCATGTGCTTCTCTGCAGTGTTTGCTGAGCCCACTGAGGGTGGCAAAGTGCCAATTGCACAGGGAGCACGCGTGCGGCAGGTTGCTGTCGTGCCTCAACGCGTGCTCCACCAGGCGGCCCCGTGAGCTGAATTTGCCGTCGCACTGGTCGCATGCGAACGGCTTCTCTCCCGTGTGCATGCGCACGTGTGTCTCCAACCGACTGCTAGAGATACACGACTTGCCGCACCACTTGCAGTGGAAACGCTGAAAATGAGTGCATTGACGTAGTTTTTTTAATTAGACATTGATTTTTAGAAATATTGATGTGCCACCACCAAAGAAACATCCCGGATTTACTCGAAATAACCCCCCCCCTCAAAATGGACACTATGAACTTATAACCCCCCCCCCCTCAAAATACCCCCCGCCAAATTTAGTGTATAGATAACATAAATGACAAAAGTTGCAGTTTGTCATCCGGGCAATGCAGAACACACTTTATAAACGATGACTCTGTAAAGCCGGAATTACAGCTCAGCGGCGTTTGACATGAAATGATGACGTCGTAAAATTGATTACATCAAAATTGACATAGGTACAGCATTGAAATTTCAGAATTAGATAGTGTTAGTAATTGTGTGTAATGTCCCAAAAATTGTTTTATCAAATAATCATTATTTAAGAAGTTATTAATTTAACGTCAAAATTTTTTGGTGACGTAAAATGTTTGATGTGAAATGTTGAAGTAGAATGTGTAAATTTTGATGTAAAATAATTAACTTATTAAATAATAATTATTTTCTTTATTTTTGTTAGGAACATACACACAATTACTAGAACTATCAAATTCTGAAATTTCAACGCTGTACCTATGTCTATTTTGATGTAATCAATTTTACGACGTCATCATTTCACGTCAAACGCCGCTGAGCTGTAATTCCGGCTTTATGTGAGAACAGTGTTTATATGTATGTCTACATACTTATACACGTCTTTAGAGTCTTATAAATGCGATTTTTGTTGCATTTTTCGATGTCTGCGTACGTTTCAGACGACAATTTAGTACTGGGATTTCAAAAAATTTCTGGCGAAATATTAACCCCACCCTCATTTAACCCCCCCCAAATTCTCACTCTGAAAAAAACCCCTGGGGTATTTCGATGAAAAACGGTATGCTATATGCAATAAATGCTATATTACCCCCTACCCAAAAATGACACCCTCGATGCAGGCGCCACGGCGTCGGTTTGGCACTGTGTAGTTTGTACTGCTGCAGCGGGTGCTCCAGGACTGTGTGGATGGCTTTCTGTGAGGTCCAATCACTCACCTTTAAATGAGCTGTTCCATGTGCTTTGCGGGTGTGATAGCCGAGCGCCTGTGTTGAGCGGAAGCGCCACCCGCACAGGGAGCACGCGTGCGGCAGGCTGCTGTCGTGCCGCGCCGCGTGGGATACCAGAACCGACAGATGGGCAAACTTGGCATCACACACTTTGCACGGGAACGGCTTCTCGCCCGTGTGCACGCGCAGGTGCTCCTTCAAGTTACTGCTACAGGTGAACCACTTGCTGCACCACTTGCACTGGAACGGCTTCTCCCCGGTGTGTATGCGCACGTGCTTCTCCAAGTGACGCCTACCGGGAAAGCACTTGCCGCACCACTGGCACCGGGATCGCTGCGAATGCATGTTTCTGATATTTTTGTGTCTTGGCACTGTTCTCCGTTAATTGCTTTCTGATAGAAAAACTTGCCAAAACGAGCCCGTGCCATCCGACATCTAAACCCATCGCATATCTAGACCGACCGCACATCTAATTCTACCCATCACACATCTAGGCCCGTTGCACATCTAAACCCCATAGATGTTGGATGGGCTTACATGTGCGATGGGGTTAGATGTGTGATGGGCGCGTGTTGGGAAAACACAACCCCCCCCCCCAGCTGGCAGCCATCGCGCGAAGTGCTCTGCGCGACGTTGTGTCAAGCAGAGACCAATGTAGATTTGACTCTTATGTGTGGGCACACTTCGTTGCGTACTAATTGTATTTAGAAAATGTTGTAAACAAGGCGTATCCAGGGGGTGGGCAGGGGTTGGGGCTGCAGCCCCCCCCCCCCGCTCCCGGGGTCAGACCTAAAAAATCCTGGAAAATGCGGCTTTCCTATACATTCTTCATGTTAGGTGCAAAAATTTGCACCTACCATGAAAGTTGCGCGGAGCACTTCGTGCGACGGCTGCCAGTTGCGGGCGCATTTGCCGCGGACGGGCCCATCACACATCTAACCCCATCGCACATCTAAGCCCATCCCACATTTGTGGGAGGTTTAGATGTGCGATGGGCCTAGATGTGTGATGAGTAAAATTAGATGTGCGGTCGGTCTAGATGTGCGATGGGTTTAGATGTCGGTTAAGCATGGCCCGCCAAAACCTGGCGATCTATTGGAAAGCGCAATTTGGAGGTATGCCATTCTATTAGTAGAAATAAGGTATTTTATATTGACAGGAAATGTATAAATGGCTCTTCTTACATTTTTACGCTGGAATACCCCCCTTGAATTACCCCCCCCCCCCCTCGAAATACCCCCAGGTGTTTTCGAGCTGAGGAAAAAATCACCCCCCTCGAAGTACCCCAACATAAATGATGTACATCATGTACCATATTACCTCAAAAAAAAAACCCATGGGGGTTTATTATTTCACCAGCAAAATTTGAGGGTTTTTTATTATTAACGGTTCCAAGCCAAGGCCAAGGCACCAATGTGCCAGATGCCGAATTCTACAGTTATTCTGAGCCAATCAAAAACAAACATTGATTGCTACTAGCTCAGCATTAGGTGAGTAGCACGCACGCACCCGATTACAACCCCCAACCTTGGCTCTGGCTGGCGCTGGCGCCATGGGCGCTCGCGCTGGTTTCTGTGGCGTTCCGTTGGCGCTGTGGAGTTTGTAGTGCTGCGGCGGGTAATCCAGGCGCCACTTCCCGCAAGTGGAGAAGTGAAAAGTGAAATGGCAAAAGCCAAGTGAAATTACTTATTATTATTTTTGTTATTTTACTTCGCTTTGGCCGTTTCACTTCTCACTTCTCCACTTGCGGAGGAACTGGCACCCAGAGCGCTGTGTATGTCCAGCTGCAGCCAAGTCCGCCACTACAAAATCACAGTGCAATTAGAAACTTAGGAATTATTAACCTTCGGCCATTGTTAGCAGCAGCTATGGGAATGAGTTGTCTGTGTCAATTGATTTGCATATGAGATTCAAATTATAATTGTCCCATCCACGGAATTATACAACCGAAATCGTAAAAAAACTTATGAATTAATTTTCCGTCATCAAGGGGGATTTACAGCACAACGATGAATAAAAGATGATACCACAAATAAAACATCACCGATAAAAAACATTAAAATAATGAATTTTTCGGTCACCTTTTATTTGTCGTATCACATTTTAATTATCATTGTTTCATTTCATTCATTTAAATCCAAACCACGACTGGCGACGGGCGTCAAGGGTATATACCAAAAAATAACCGATAACAAAAAGATAATCGAGATCCGGTAATTAGTTATGCGGGAACAGAGTTGAGAGATTGCTAGATAAAAGAAACGAGGTAAACACGAATAAACCTATATTATTTCCAATCTTAGCACAACGGGAAATGTAATTATATAGCACGGGATATAAACCCATGTTCACTTGGGTTGGGACACGTTTGAGTTTCCGATAAAGTTAAAATTTGTGCTTGATCGCGGGCATCCTGGGTAACTTGGCCAGCATCAAAAGATCGCCCCAACATTTGTCTACAAGTTCCCTGGGACACCCCCCGGCTGAACCCCCTGTGGGCCATTTACACAGCCCACAGGGGATTCAGCCGGGGGGTGTCCCAGGGAACTTGTAGACAAATGTTGGGGCTATCTTTTGATGCCGGCCAAGTTCCCCTGGATGCCAGCGATCGAGCACAAATGTTGGGGCTATCTTTTGATGCCGGCCAAGTTCCCCCGGATGCCAGCGATCGAGCACAAATTTTAACTTTATCGGAAACTCAAACGTGTCCCAACCCAAGTGAACATGGGTTTACGCAGGCACCTGATAAGCTCCATAATTGCATCAAGTAAAAACGTAAAAAAATGAAAACATCGAAAATAATATACAAAGTGGAATGCTGGAAGACATGGAATGTAGACAAAATTTAATTTTACGTTGTGCTGTAAATCCGGCATTGTACGTGGGCATTAATTTACTACCGAATGATTTGCGATATTAAGAACTTGGATAAAAAGAATGTAGTGTTCATGAAACACAAATATTCCGTCCATATTTTGAATCGACAAAAATGACAAAAACGCAGCACGAGAAACACGGACCGTGAATGCGAGGGTTGCAAATGCAAATTTTTTGAATTTGTATTGAACACTGTACACATTTTTTACACATTGTCTTTTTTGAAGAATGTTAAGCATTGCATTAGACTACACACATTGCAGCGGAAATGTTAGTCTGATGGTTTTACCCCCTCTGCTTTCAAAAGAAAAAAAGCATTGCAACCATAGTTGTGAAAAACGTATTTACGTTTACTCGATAAATATGTAGGTATACTCAAGTACTGCATAAATACGTTTACGTATCCTCCAAACAAAAAAATCTTGTGAAAGTCAAAAAAATTCTTTTATTATTATTTCATAGTAAAAACGTCGTAATAAAGTAGAATGCTTCGCGGTAATCAGATTATAACTACCGTATTTCCTCGAAATACCCCTCTCGAAATACCCCCCGTCACGTTTAACCCCCCCCCCCCCTCAAAATTTCCACCCTGAAAAAATAATGTCCGACACCCGCATCTTCTTGCACCTGCCGCAATATGGAAATGGAATTTTTTGAAATTACTGGGAAATGGAAAAATGAAAGGACAAAATGGGACAAATAAAATTTGCACAGAAACAAAAAGAATTTGAAGAAATTTTACTGGAAATGAAAGAATTGTTAAATTGGAATACCGTAATAAAAATACCGTTTAAATCGAAATACCGTAAATCCTCGAATAAGCCCCCCTCGAATAACTCCGCCTGCTAGCTGACTGAGGACGACATTCCGACGAAATAGTAACTCCTCCTCAAATAACTCCCCCCCCCCCCCGATCGAATGAGTCCCACTCAAAAAGTCTGAAGAATATCCATACGGAAAGTAAAAAGTTCACAAAAATAGGTATAGCGGTTTAGAAACAACACACCGTTTTTCCTCGAAATACCCCCCAGGGGGTTATTTTTTCGGAGTGAGAATTTTGAGAGGGGTGTTTCGAGCGGGGTAATTCAAGGGGGGGGATTATTATTTCGCCAGAATTTTTTTGATATCCCAGTACTAAATCGTTGCTATGAAACGTACGCAGACGTAGATTAATGCGACAATTAACACCATGTATAAAAGTATACAGAAGTATGTACATGGTATAAACCCTGTTTTAACATAATACAGTCGTTGTTTTTAAGTGTGTTATGCACTTCCCCGATCACAAACGGCAGCTTTTGTCATGTACGTTCTGTATACACTCAATTGGGGGGGGGGGTATTTCGAGGGGGTTTATAAGTTAATAGTGGCCATTTTGAGGGGGGGGGGGATTTCGAGGAAATACGGTACATGAGCATTGCCTGCTGTGAGAACTAATCCGACACCCCATTCTCAACACCCTAGTGTTAGGATGGCGTGTAGGTAGACTTCTGTGAATGCGCACCGATTGTGATTTCCCCGTGGATGGTTTTTAGGCGAGCGAATGTGGCCCCCATGGGCACTCGACGACCCGACGGCAGCAGAAAACACTCCGAACAGCATACTGGACTAGGCCCGGTTCCGGTCCGGACAAAAACGGAATGCCAGTCCTGTGCGCCAGTCCTGATCACGATTAAAAAATTTCTGGTCCCTGTCGTGGTCCAAAAAACTGGTCCCGTTGGAACCCAAAGGTGTGCCCAGCCACAGACTGTTTAAATAGTTTCTCAGTGCCCTGCCAATCTGCTCTTATGGACTCCCAGCTGCCCAGCGCTGAAGAGAGCCCCCTGCTCAAGGCTGGTTCATTTGCAAATAACTTTATTTGCATTTTTATGCAATTTTTTTTTGCATTTTTTATGCAAAATGCAATTTTTATTTTTGTGTTTCAGGTGAGTTAACACTGGTTGTTTGCACGCGAAAACAGGAAAATTTGCGATTTGCAAGGAATATTTATTTTACATATGTAAACCGACATTTTGATTTGCAAGGAATATTCCTTTTTCAAATATAAATTTAATTAAATTAAATTAAATTTAAATCAGGTATAACATGTAATTGTTCTGATTCAACACACTATCGTATTTCCTCTAAATACCCCCCCCCCCAGATTGAGTGTAAAGAGAACGTACATGATAAATACTACGTAGTGCAGAACACACGTTACAACAATGTCGTAATCACGTTAGAACAGTGTTTATACCATCTACCTACGTACTACTATTAGTCTACAGGAGTCGATACATGTCAGTTATTGATGCATTTTTCTACCCAGTGTATTCTTGCATTTTTCTACCCCACAAATGACGATTTTGTACTAGGATTTGAAAAAAATTCTGGCGAAATAATAACTCCCCCCTCGAAATACCCCCCCCCTCGTTTAACCCCCCCCCCCCCTCTCTCGGGAGCACTATGAAACAATCACCCCCCGGGGGGTATTTCGAGGAAATACGGTAGTTTTCAATGAAACTTTGAAAACTAATAAATCAGTTTTGAATGAGTTCACCAGAGTGAGGTGCCTGTCAATGACAGTTGAATGAGATGAGAAATACCGTATTTCCTCGAAATACCCCCAGGGGGGTTTAAAATAACCAAATATAGTGCCATTTATTTGATGTGCAGCTGTTGGAGGGACCAACGGATGTGCCGCACGTGCTGCAGCAGATCCTCCTGTACGCCTACCCCTCGCCCAAGTCAATGTGCACGCTAGTGGCGCCCCTGTGCTCTCGGATGTATAGATTCGTGTACTCCACACCTGGCTTGTGGCGCCAATTGAAGGTAGATGGTAAACAGAGGATCTCCCTATACGAAAGAGGCATTGATGCAGTGGGTCATTTGTGAGAAAATCCAAAGGTTTGCTGGAGGGGAAATGAACGTTTTTTGACAGTGCTTGACATTGGGTATCCAGGACCTTGCAGGCTGGGGTTTTGTAGATTTGGGGGCAGTTCCAGAGCCTGTAAAAGACCCTGTAAAGTAAAAAAACACTGTTAAATGTCATGTGTCACGTAAAAGTTCCCGGAAAATGTCATGTGTCATGTAAAACACTCCCTGCAAAGTTTCAAGTGTCATGTGAAAAACAGTGTCATGTAAAAAACAGTGTAAAGTGTAAAAGACTGCGTAAATGTCATATGTCATGTAAAATACCTGTAAAAAAATTTGTGTCACCTGTTCGTGACTCTTCCTTTATAACTACCGTATTAGCTTGAATTAACCCCCCCATTGAATAAACCCCCCTCGAAATACCCCCCTAAAATGTTGCTTAGGAAATAATAACCCCCCTCGAAATACCTTCACTAAAATTTGGCTGAGAAAATAATAACCCCCCCTCCTCGAAATACCCCCCCCCTAAAATTCAGCGTAAAGAGAACGTACATGACAAATACCGCAGTTTGTGATATGTAGCATGCAGAACACACGTTAAAACCGATGATTGAGTGACGTTAGGGAACGGTTTATACAGTTACCGTATTTCCTCGAAATACCCCCGGGGGGTTTATTGTTTCAGAGTGAGAATTTTGAGGGGGGGGGGGGGTTAAACGAGGGGGGGGGGTATTTCGAGG